>VDFB02197293.1:14027-66551 GCA_007258455.2 Sequoia sempervirens
CTATAAACAAATGTTTTTCAATATACGATAAAAAGGAGTCTTTTAATCCCTGAAAATGGATAAATTGAGAGTTTTTTGTTATGTATAATGATTTTTTTGAGGTTTTAAGCATTTTGGGAATTTTTGAAGGGGGTCTTCTTTGAAAATTAGGCCTATTTTAGTAGCCTTTTTTATAGCGTTTAGACTAAAAACTGCTTATTTCTTCAATATAAGTTATTCTAAGTTTTTGATATGAGGACATGGGCATTAAGAGGTCTCTAAAAGTGTTTTGGATCTTGGGTTTTAAAACTAGTGTGTTTGGTTTACCCGATTTAGGGCATGAATGTCTGATTGAGAAGTAGTGTCTTGACTACTCAGAGAATAGAAGTTTGACCTAATAGTGATCGGTGAGTTGATTTTGGATAATGTTGTCTAAGTGATGGTGTGAGGGATGTATGGAGTTTTGGACAGGGTTTACAAGTGATATATTTTGTTTTGACAGTTGGACAGTGAGGAGACTTGGTGTAAAATAATACATGAAATTGTAAGTTCAGTCAGAACAAAGTTAAGAGAGCAAGTTCCTGATTTGTATCAGTTGTAATAATGATGTTCACAATGATTGATGGTCTGGTAAAATTCTAAAAGCCAATTGTAATGATGGATTGACTATTTGGGACAAGTTGAATGAATTGATTGAATGGAAGAGTGCCTTGTTGAAAATGGTGTTTTTTAAATGCATGTTGATCTAATTGATTGAATCAAAGTTTTCTCAAATGGTTTTTTGCTTTGAATGAGACAATTGGAATACAGATTTTTGGAAGGATGAATGATGAATGATAAGAGAATTTGAGTGGATGAAAAGTATATTTCTGATGAAATGTTGAAATTTTGTTTGATCTTCTCCAAGATGAGTTTGGGACAAGAGTCCCCTGAGTTGTTGATTGGTTTGGAAATCTTTGTATTGCATCGGCTTGTTGCTTACTATTATGCTATGATAGATTTTTTCTAAGCATCCATAGCTTGTTCGAAAGCACTTGTTTTATGCTTTAGCCATAGCAACAAGGCAAATGAACTGTTTGATAAAATGCTTTGATAGACATGTATGAAAAATGTGTTAGCATAGACAAGGCAGTGAACTCTTTGAAAAAATGCCTCAAAGAAATGTGGTCTCATGGTGATGGAATGGCATGAAGAATTCCATGACAAGCAAATTATTGTTGATTGTCATGTCATTCCATCACCATTGACACCACATTTCTTTGAGGCTTTTCTTCAAACAGTTTGTTTCCTTTTCTATGCTATTGCTTATTAGTATGCTTTGATAGATTTTTTCCAAGCATCCATAGCTTTTTTGGAAGAACCTATTTTAGGATTTTAGCCATAGCAACAAGGAAGACAACTGTTTGATAGAATTCTTTGGTAAACATGTATGATCAATGTAGTAGCATAGACAAGGCAACGAACTGTTTGAAAAAATGCCTCAAAGAAATGTGGTTTCATAGTGATGGAATGCCATGACAATCCACAAAAATTTTCTTGTCATGGCATTCCACCACCATGAGACCACATTTCTTTGAGGATTTTTTTTCAAACAGTTCATTCCCTTATCTATGCTATTGCTTACTATTATGCTATGATAGATTTTTTCTAAGCATCCATAGCTTGTTTGAAAGCACCTATTTTAGGCTTTTAGCCATAGCAGAAAGGCAATGAATTGTTTGATAAAATGATTTGATAGACATGTATGAAAAATGTGTTAGCATAGACAAGGCAGTGAACTATTTGAAAACATGCCTCAAAGAAATCTGGTTTCATTGTGATGGAATGGCATTACGAATGCCTTGACAAGCAAATTGCTATGGATTGTCATGGCATTCCATCACCATTGAGATCACATTTCTTTGAGGGTTTTTTTCAAATAGTTTGCTGCCTTTTCTATGCTATTGCTTATCAGTATGCTTTGATAGATTTTTTCCACTTGCATCCATAACTTTTTTGGAAGCACCTATTTTAGGCTTTTAGCCATAGCAACAAGGAAGTGAACTATTTGATAAAATGCTTTGTTAAACATGTATAATAAATGTAGTAGCATAGACAAGGAAGCAAACTATTTGAGAAAATGCCTCAAAGAAATGTCATCTCATGGTGATTGAATGCCATGACAATCTACAACAATTTTCTTGTCATGGCATTGCACCACCATGAGACCACATTTCTTTGAGGCACTTTTTTCAAACAATTCATTCCCTTGTCTATGCTATTGCTTACTATTATGCTATGATAGATTTTTTCTAAGCATCCATAGCTTGTTCGAAAGCACCTATTTTAGGCTTTTAGCCATAGCAGAAAGGCAATGAATCGTTTGATAAAATGATTTGATAGACATGTATGAAAAATGTGTTAGCATAGACAAGGCAGTGAACTATTCAAAAACATGCCTCAAAGAAATCTGGTTTCATTGTGATGGAATGGCATGATGAATTCCATGACAAGCAAATTGCTATGGATTGTCATGGCATTCCATCACCATTGAGATCACATTTCTTTGAGGGTTTTTTTCAAACAGTTTGCTGCCTTTTCTATGCTATTGCTTATTAGTATGCTTTGATATATTTTTCCACTTGCATCCATAACTTTTTTGGAAGCACCTATTTTAGGCTTTTAGCCATAGCAACAAGGAAGTGAACTATTTGATAAAATTCTTTGTTAAACATGTATAATAAATGTAGTAGCATAGACAAGGAAGCAAACTGTTTGAGAAAATGCCTCAAAGAAATGTCATCTCATGGTGATTGAATGCCATGACAATCCACAACAATTTTCTTGTCATGGCATTGCACCACCATGAGACCACATTTCTTTGAGGCACTTTCTTCAAACAATTCATTCCCTTTTCTATGCTATTGCTTACTATTATGCTATGATAGATGTTTTCTAAGCATCCATAGCTTGTTCAAAAGCAGTTGTTTTAGGCTTTTAGCCATAGTAGCAAGGCAATGAACTGTTTGATAAAATACTTTGATAGACATGTATGAAAAATGTGTTAGCATAGACAAGGCAGTGAACTCTTTGGAGGGTCACCAAGAAATGGCATTGTGGAATAAAAAGCATGACTTAATGCCACACAAGAAAATATGCGCTGATTGTCATGGAATCTCCACCACTATTGGAGAATTCACATTTCTTTGAGGATTTTTTCAAACAGTTTGCTGCCTTTCTATGATATTGCTTATTAGTATGTTTTCTTTGATAGATTTTTTCCAAGCATCCAGCTTTGAAGAACTCAGTTTAGCTTTTACTTCATAGCAACAAGGGGAAGTTCATTTACAAAAATGGCTTTGGTAAACATGTGGTCAGTAGCATAGATTATGGCAAGTGGGAACTCATGAGGAAACAAAGGGTGGAGTTCATGAGATGGGAATGCCATGCGACAACCCACAACAATTTGCTTGGCCGCGGCATTCCACCACCATGAGACCACATTTCTTTGAGGAATTTTTTCAAACCGCTCATTCCCTTTGTCTATGGCATAATTGCTTACTTCATTATGCTGTGATAGATTTTTTTCTAAGCATCCATAGTTTGTTCAAAGCACGCAGCCTTTAGATTTTAGCCATATCGGGAAGTAGTAAATGGTAAACTGTTTGGCTAAATGCCTCTTCATAGGTCGTATGAAAGTTTAAGATAGTATAAAGGAACTTTTAGTAAGAATTGCGCTAGGAAACAAATGCCAAGTGACAATCAAAAGATTTTATTGTCATGGCATTCCATCAGTCATGAGACCTCATTTCTTTGAGGCATTTTTTTGAAAGAGTTCATCAGCCTTGTCTAAGTGATATTGCTTACTATTATGCTTTTGATAGATTTTTTCCTAAGCATCCATAGCTTGTTCAAAAAAGCACTTGTTTTAGGATTTCAGCCATAGCAACAAGGCAACACTTGAACTATTTGACAAAATGATTTGGTAGACATGTATGAAAAATGTGGTAGTATAGACAAGGCAGTGAACTGTTTGAAAAAATGCCTCAAAGAAATGTGGTCTCATAGAATGCCATGACAACTAAATGCAATTGGCAGTTGCTCCTAGTTATTAGTTATGCAATGTGAAGTAATTGAATAACTGCTTAGGTTGGATCTCTTTGTAAAACTTATATTGTAATTGAAATTTTTTCATCTATCAAAGATTGAAGTGGAGTAAATAGTTATGAAACCGTGAAGCAAATGCTTTAGTTTGAAAGATGTGCAATAATGCAATGTAATCAATGTTATGAATATAAACTACATGCAAATCTATTATTTTTACTAAGTTACCGGTTTGTCTTTGTTCGGGGATCAAGGTCTGGAACCCGGGTTCGCTAGCCTCGAAATTTTTTTTTGGAGTTGGGTTCGCTTTTTGGGTCTTAATACAAAAAAATATAAAATTAGCCATACATATTTGTAGCGTGAATCAAGTTCATAATACACCACCCATATTAATAGTCAAATAAATACAGTAAAAAAATACACCCACCACTTTCTTGCCATGTTATTAAAATATTAGTGATCTACTCGAATGTCATGATACAAAATTATAAATTAAAGTTCAAACATAAAAATGTCAAGTGTTTACAATCATCCATTATTGATCATTGATCAATCTGAAAAGTGTGAACATTTTTCTGTGTGGAAGGGAAACAAGAAAACAATGTTACATAACTATTTACATTGTGAAAGAGCCAAAACCCTTTTCTTGTAGATCGTAGAAGAATCTTAGTGATTTTTTGGGTGTCCTTGCCTTGGAACAGAACTATCCTGAGCCATGAATGATTGACTAGGAACTGTGAGAAAGAAATAAGATAAATCACATGCAACTTGCTGCAATTTCTTTCCTTGGGAAAAAGGGTAAAGTTTTCTTTTCAGGGAGAATCTCCTTTAGACTTTGAACGCATTGATAATTTTCAAGATAGACTTAGCCAAACATGTCATATAGGTTTGAAGCTTTTAGGTAAAATGTTTGCTTCTTAAATTTTTTTTCAAAATTCAAGATGTAGGCTCTCCTCCCTTAGGGAAGAGAAGGCCTATCAAACCTAACACTCTTATGCAACACTTCTTAAGTTCTTGTTGATGCAGTATTAGATACGAAGTTTCAAAATAGGCATGGTTATATAAATTCTCATCTCATGACTATCATTGCATCAAATTAAGAATTTTCAATCCTTTATGGTCTAGACAAGAGAAGTATGGAGTAGTGTTCCAATGCTAAAGTATTATTGTGAATTTCTTTTCTATGAGTGGTTCAAAAATGAGGAATCTATCCTCTACACCAAATGAGAAATATTCACAATATGTGCTAGGAAGGAATCAGTCCATAAGATCGAGTATGCAAGAACTGAGAATTGCAAAATTGGCTTACATTTAACTTCTAAACACATAAATTTTCACACTTTTCGATGTTCACACGTAATTCAAAAAGTATATGTGCGTAAGTTGTAAATTATACACTTGAATACACGTAACTCATATCTATTGAACCATGAATTTATAATGCAAGTATGGAAACATCGATAAAAAATATTTGTATTAAGAAAATATCCATGTACGCATACATCAATATATGTCGATATAAGTATAAGATATAGTTACAAAATAGCCATATAGGCTTACGAGAATGCCATATAGGCATACAATATCAAATATATCCAATACAAAATATGTACAAAATTGCCATGTAGGAATACAACAAAGGGCTCTGTGCATTCAAAATTCATTTCTCTCCATGCTCTGGTTCAAATACAATTTTATTTCCCTTTAAGAAGCATCCACATGGCGTAAGTTTGTCACCACCATTTCGCTAAAAGTTTGAGGGAGCGCCAACATTTCTCCCAAAATGCTTAGCCTCAGTATTTCAACGGCTACAATAAGAAGTAAAGACATTAATATATGAAATTATGAATAAGGCAAAAATTAATATTTAAATAACAAAATAATCACTTACTTGTAATATCTCATCAATTTCTTTGATGGAAATATTTTCAATGCCAATGCCTGTGCATGCTCAAGCCCCTATATAAACCATCCCAAATAGAAATTAAACTATGAATCAATAATGGTTTGATTTTTCACTAGAACTAAATTACCTATATAACAAATGAATGTAAATTGAAATTTAGTAATTTTTCTCAAACCTCCCATCGTGAGCTACTTAGTGATTATATAGCTTAGTGTTTCACCACATCCCATTGCCCTTGTAACATTTGCTGTGTTTCTATCACCAACATCTGTAAAATAGTAAACAACAAATTATTCAATCACAAATAGTTAAGCAATAGCCATCCATGATGGAATTATAAATGTAAGAGATCTAATGAACAAAATTTTGAAAGTACAAGTATTAAAATGTATATATCATTATTATCGAATCAGTAATGCTTTGAGTTTGTTCATGCAATGCAACGTGAACCAAATAAATATGAATAAACAAATCTATTAAACTTAGAATTCATTACTTAAGTTCTCTTTAAATTCTATATTACCTCCATGAATGTTTGATCAAATCTACTAGCACTCGGAGGTGTTTCCTTGAAAAATCTCCAACAGTACCCTGTTCAACATCCAAAATCACATATTAAAATACCATTCGTAAAACAATGTTATTAACACATGTAATAAATTTATAATTGTTTACTAACTTTACATACCCCACCGATAGGTGTATTGCAAAAATAAGTAGGTGGATGACTGGTGTATCCAGTCTCTACACTATGAGCCTGTAATTTTATTAAAATAATAAAACTAAATTAGTTAATCTTGCATTTCACAATCAAAATTTAATAAATTAAATTCAATGAACATGTTGAATTTTACCTGAGTTTCAATGCCATATGCAACATGCAAGATGTCATCCATCCTCTCCATCCTCATAGATGCATATGGATCAGGCTGTGTAGTAGCATGTGGATCCTATGTAGAACCCTCCTGAGTGCCGATAGGGTCATATGAACAAGTCACCCCATAAGATTGACACACATGGGTTTGAAGGCCACCACTTGAAGACTCCCCTGGATGGCGCTGTACAATAGGGCTAGTGTGATGGATGACACTCTGGGTCAAATTTGTGATCACCTACAATGTCTCTATATCAGCACTCTCCTTCGCAGTGGCATGCATCACAATCTACTCATGAGGCGGCCTAGCGAGAGGTCGTCTCCCTTGTCGTGTAGGATCTGGTTGTGCACCGGGCCTATCCTGAGATGACCCCCCACCTCTCCTCTAGAACTCCCTCATATCAAAATAATTTTGGATTTGGTTCAATACAAACTCACTATATAGTTTCCTAAGAAAATATTGGGGGACTTCACAATTATTGCATGGTGGGTAATCAAATACCATATACCATCTTTCATAAAAATGGTTCTTAATCTCTTGGTGGTTGTAGCAATGAATATGAAACCTCTTTGCATTGAAGGTAAGATTTTGATTTGTTTTAGGGTCAGTGAATAGAGAGCACAAATCACCTTTAGTAATTTTTAAATCTTTTACTTGTTTATATGATAATTTGTCTGCATAATATGCCTTGGTTGTCTGCCTCCTATCTTTCTATCCAGGATATTTGTTGGGTGATTGCATCTACATTTTTAACATGTCTTTCAATGAATTTTCTAGAAGCATTCTTTCTGTGGTTGAAGCATTTGGATCACTCAACCTACTGATAAGATCCTCAAGTTGTTTCTACTGTTCTCAATTTCACTCCTCAAATTTTCTTGAGTGCCAGGGGGAGAGAGAATTGTGGGGGAGGTTGATTTTGTTGAGGATTTTTTTGAGGATTTTGTTGTTGAGGATTTACCTCCTCTTCTTGTTGAGGATTTGTAGGATTTCCTACAAATTAAAAAAAGAAAATCAAATCTAGCTTAAAACAAACAAAATCAATTTCAAACTAACAAATTCAAAACAAATAGCAAACAATACTTACCTCTCGCATCTCTTCATCATCGTGGCGCCAAATTTGCAAACAAAATCCAACTTTTCTTGATGAAATTTGTAGAAATCCTTCCTCCTAGAACGCGAGCATGAAAGTGAGGGTTTTTGGCCATGGGCAGAACTGAGAAACAATAAAAAGAAAATGATATAGATTTCACTTTTTTTTTTCTTTTAAAATCACATAACGTGCTCACGTTATCTCTTTCCAATTTTTTTTCCCATTTGGCCACAAAAGTGCGACCAACTTCATGCACCCGCCCTATGTCCTTAAATTACCCACACAAAGTGACCCTACATATAGAGGATCTAATCCATAAACACCATGTCAAACGTGTCTTAATAGATGGTGGAGCTAGAATGAATATTTGTAATTTAAAACTAATTCATGCACTAAGCTATTCTAACAACACCATTGATGCTAGAAGAAAGATTTATAACAATAAAAGCATATGACGAAGAAGAAAGGTCTTCCAAGGGGATGATTGTACTACCAATTAAAGTGGGATCGGTTGTTAAAAACATTGTTTTCCAAGTATTAGATATGGAGCTAACATATAACATACTCTTGGGATGTCCATGGATCCATGAAATGCAAGCAATGCCTTCAACATATCATTAGCATTTGAAATTTCTAGTCAATGGATAGGAGGTCACTATTTCAGCTAACTACAATAATCCCTAGACTTGTAACATGCTTAAAGAAAATCAAGACACTTTGGTGCCCCACAATAGAGAAGCCAACACTTCTACTTCATCCAGTGGTGAAAAGAAACTAAATTTTATATCCAAATGGGTTGAGAAAAAGGACCAGGAAAAAGAAACAACTATTGCTGACTCAACTTTATCAAAAAATGAAGGTCCCCAAAATCTCTATCATAGCAATTTATAGACAAGAACTAGTTAAAAGACAAGGGCTTGGGAGAATATTCCATTGAGCAATCTTTGTGTCTTTCACAATTGCTGCCATCTCCAAAATCATATGGACAACCATCAACAATAACATGAAAAACATCACAACCTACCATAGTCCTGAATGAAAGGTTTGTAAAATCAGGTACTCTAGAAGATGAATTTGAAGATAAGACCATCCTCAATTGGATCTACAAGGATGAGGAATCCTCTACATCAGAAACCATTAGTATAAAAACATATCAATATGGAAAGGGAAAAGCCATATTAGAAAATATGGGCTATGAAGGATAGAGACCTATAGGAAAAAGAAGAGATGGAATAATAGAACCTATTCAACCTCTAACACTTCAATCTAAAGAGAAAACAAGATTAGGCTATACAGGGGAATCAAAAGAAGAAATAACACACAAGGTTGTCAAAAGGATTCTTCAAATGAGAGATGGTTCTAAAATAGATTCCAATGAATATGAGTGGGATCATTTATCTGCAACATCATACACATACATACAAGTTGATGTCATATAAGAGTATGCACCCATAAGTGAGGAGGGACAAAGTTTGGGAACTAGACCACTTATATTGGGATCACTAAATATCGATGACTCAAGTGAGGATGAATAGACATCAAGTGAAATAGATGAATTGGAGGAAATCAACATCAGATACCTTGACATTACCATTGAATCCTTTTACAACATAACAATTAGAACCCTCACTACTGTCAACCTTACCCAATCTAATGACTTTTTACCATTAATGCATCTTGAACTTATTGATTGGGAACCCACTGAACCTATTGATATACCAATCTTTACGAATGATGATGCCATCATAAAGTTAATTTGTAGTAACACACTTGAAACAAGTTCTATACATGAATCTCATAATGATACTTCAAATAAGGAGGGTGCCAAATGTTCTAACTTTGCAAAATTGAAAACAAGAATAATGGATCTAATGGTGAAAACCATTCAATGGCAGCATTAGATCTCAAAATAGTAAAAATAAAGAATGCATCTGACGGTGAAAACCTCTCTGAGGCACTAAAAAATGGGAGATTTGACACCCTTCCAGAGCATTACCATGAAAGATCATCAGTGTTGGTGGAGCCTACACAGTTCATAAATCTTGGCACAATAGAAAAATAAAAAATTCTACATGTGGCGACATCTATGATAGAACAAGAGAAGCTCAAGTTCACAAAATTCTTTGAAGAGAGACTTATCAACTTTTCTTGGTCTTACTCTGATATTCCAGGGTTAGATCCAGGTCTTCTAATGCATCATTTGTCTCTACCAGTAGGAATCAAACCAGTAAAGCAAAAACTAAGGAAAATGGATCCGCATATCACCTTGATGGTAGAAGTTGAGCTGCAAAAGTTACTAGATGTAGGATTCATCAGGTCTATCAATTATGCTATGTGGATTGAAAATATTGTACCTATATCAAAACTAGATAATAGTATCAGAATATGCATAGATTTCAGGGATCTAAATAAGGTATTTCCAAAGGATTATTTTCCTTTACCCAACATTGATATTATTATGGACTTAACAATAGGACACGCCATGTTGTTGCTAATGGATGGCTTCTTAGGATATAACCAAATCAAGATAGCATCTGGAGATTAGGAAAAGACAACATTCACCTATCCTTGGGAAGATTTTGTTGGAACATCATGCCTTTTGGGTTGAAAAATACAGGTGCAACCGATCATCGTGCAATGACCACTATTTTTCATTGACATGATGCATACTTTTATGGAATATTATGTGGATGACATATTAGAAAAATAATACACCAGAGAAGGAAATTTGGAGATCCTCAGCAAAATATTTACTAGACTGGAGAAGTTTAATGTCAGATTGAACCCTAAGAAATGTGTGTTTGGGGTTACATCAGCAAAGCTCCTTAGATATATAGTCTCAGAAAAAGGTATCGAAGTGGATCCGGCTAAGGTCAAAGCAATAATGGAGATGTTGCCACCTAGGAATATCAATCAATTATGGTCTCTATAGGGTAGGCTACAATCGATCAAGAGATTTATCTCCCAATTAGCAAACAAAAGTCATCCATTCAATCATCTACTACATAAGAATGTCTCTTTCAAGTGGGATCAAGAATGTGAAACAACTTTCAACCAAATTAAGCAATATCTAATGTCGCCTCCCATTCTCATGCCACCAATAGAAGAAAGACCATTTTTACTATATATTGCAACAACAAACATTTCTTTAGGAGCTCTATTAGCACAGGAAGATTCTGAGGGAAAGGAACAAGCAATTTATTATATCAGCAAGACTTTGAATGGTTATGAAATAAATTATACCTTCATTGAGAAATCCTGTTTAGTGGTAGTATTTGCAAACCAACAGTTAAGACATTACATGTTGACTCATAGAGTTAGACTCATTACAAAGATTGATCCGTTAAAATATCTACTCAACAAAGTTGCTCTAACATGGAGACTAGCAAAATGGGTCATGATCTTAAGTGAATTTGATATTCAATATGTCAACCAACGAGCTATCAAGGGACAAGTAATAGCTGGTCAATTAGTTGAAGATCAATTACCAGATAATTATCCAATAAGCATTGAATTTCCTGATGTAGACATTCTAACTATTACCACACAATAATGGTTACTCTATTTTGATGGATCATTTACACAAAGAGGATCAGTTGCAAGAATTCTATTTGTTACACCACAAGGATATACCATACCAAAGTCATATAGAATCATGTTTCCATGCACAAATAATGTAGCAAAATATGAGGCATTAATCCTGGGCATCAAAGTGCCCATTGAGTGGAAAATCAAAGAGCTACAAGTATATGGAGATTCACAATTAGTCATTTATCAAGTAAATGATGAATATCAAACCAAAGATGAAAAATTGATGCCATATAAAAACATGGTGGATAATCTGAATAAGTACTTTGTAGAAATACAATTTTAACAAATACCATTGACTGAAAACAAGGCTACTCATGCTATAGCAACAATTGCTCCTCTATTGCAGATTCCAGAAAAGCAAGGTCGTTATGAGTTTATGGTAGAAAAAGTGTATAACCCTGCCCATGCTAATATAGAATCTCAAACCATATGCCATATAGGTGACATTGACTCTTTAATCTATGTAAAGACCTATGCTTACCTTAAGAACAATTTCCTCCCACCCAATCTTTCAAAAAACAAGACATGTAACTTCATCCGTCAAACTGCTTGACATACATTGATTACCGACATACTTTACCGTCGAGGTCTAGATGGTACTCTTCTTCAGTGTCTAGAACATAATGAATTTGAAACAACCTTACATGAGGTTCATGAAGGTATTTTTGGAACTAATTCAAGTGGAGTAACCTTGGCAAAGAAACTCCTCTGTTTGGGGTATTACTGGCTGAATATGGAGAAAGAGTCTTATCAATTTGTTAAGAAATGCCAAAAATTTTAGATCCATGGGAACTTAATCCATGCGCCAGCAAAGAATTGTAACCATTTACATCAACATGACCCTTTTGTCAGTGGGGACTGGACCTAGTAGGAAAGATAAATTTTTCTTCATCCAATGGACACAAATTCATCATCACAACAACAAAATACTTTACAAAATGGATAGAAGCGGTTCCTTTAACAACAATCACTAGAAAGAAGATCTCGTCTTTCATACTAAACTACCTCATCTATTGGTATGGCATACCTTAGTCCATTGTGACAGACAATGGTATACCTTTTAAGAACTATGATTTCTAGTAATTGTGTGAAAGATTTCATATCCAACATTGTTTCTCAACACCGTACTATCCTCAAGGAAACAACCAAGCAAAGGCCTTAAACAAAACAATTCTAAAAATTCTAAAGAAAATAGTTAACGATGTTGGACGTGATTGGCATGTTCAACTAAATCCTGCATTGTGGGCATACCAAACCAACATCAGAACACCAACAGGAGCTACACCATATGCCTTGGCATATGGATCAGAGGCCATCTTACCCATTGAGGTAGAAATACCATCACTCCATGTCTCACTAAAGGGTATAATTACAAATGAGGATTATAGAGTCTTTAGACTACAAGAATTGGAATTGTTGGATGAATGTCTTCAACAAGTTGTAAAGCGTTTGAAAGCATACCAACAAAGGATGTCCAAGAGCTACAATCATAGGGTAAAATCTAGAGTCTTTCATGTTGGTCACTTTATCCTCAAGGAAAACCCTAGAAATCAATAGAACAAATAAAAGAAAGGGAAGTTTGAACCTAATTGGCTAGGTCCCTTTGTCATCATATCAGTTTGTGGATTTGGAGCATATCAATTGCCTACACCTGAAGGGGATCTATTCAATGAACCTATCAATAGCATCCATCTCAGAAAGTTCTATACCTCAATCACCTAGTGCGTGGATTAAGTTCTAAAAAATGGTTACCTAGATGAAAACCTGGCAAACAAGCATCTTGGTGACAAGAAAATACAAAAAAAAAAAAAAAACTAAAAAACTGAAATAAAAACATGTAGTGAAAACCTAGAAACAAGCACTATTTGTGATTTAAACAGCTTTTCCATCTATTGGATGCATTTCATGGTCGTTACTTTCACCATCATTTTACATCCATTATCATATCATTGTGAGTGGTCATGTCTCACCCTAGCTTGGGGGAAACATCTGGACCTCACTGGGGGCAATAAATCTTGAGCTTAACCAAATGGACAAAAATAGTATGAAAACGCAATGAAAACAATGATCAAAATACAACCCAACATGGAACATCAATCACCATCGGAAACACATCAGACATCCATATCACAATGAAAAAAAAAAAAAAGTCAAAACATCAGTCTCAAAAAGTCAAAAATAGATTTTGTGCCAATTGAACTACATGGTCTCTATGTGTATAATGTAGGAAAGGATAATTTTGATCAGCCCTCTGAGGGCCCCTAGGATAGGTCTTTAGGTTAGGTTTTGGTCAAAATCTCAAAAATCACAAAAACAATCATAAATTCAAATTGGGATGGATATCTAATCTGAATAATGGTTGAAATACTTTAAGTAAAGGTTGGATATTTTTTACTTTGATCTTTTTTATCATTTATTTGGAGCATCTCGATGATGTAATGAACTAGAGAAGCTAGGAAGGAGAATGCTATTTTCTTTATCAGTTGTCTATGAATTAATCATAATTACTGTGTGAATTGTCACAGGAAGTGCTCTACAAAGTATCATGGCTGACATTCCAATTCACATAGGAAAGTGATTGATTCTTGTCTATTTACAAAAGAAATGCTCAGGTCATCTCGGTTTAATTATACCTAGATGCTTGTGTTTGCTTGTAAAATAAAAAATCATGAAAGTAGTATGTAGGTCATCATGGTCTAAATTATACCATGGATGCTTGTACTCACTTTCAACATTTCAAAGATCTATGATGATACAAAGAATAATAAAAGTATTGTTAATATGCCAATGTTTGCATGTATATTTCCATACTAAATTACATTGCATTAATAATAATTTTACATTTGTAGATTATTTGTTACATAGAAGGATAACCAATTCCAAACAACAATATCTTTTCTCATTAAAGATTGAGTATACTTGACATTCACAAAAACATCATCATTATCAATTAACTGTATAATCATTTTCATTACATACATTAGAAAGCATATATTTTATGATTTCATCATCCATACATTTGAATCAAATAAATTTTGCAGTAAACATATAATACTTTGAACCATATCACACATCATAAAATTGCATAATAAATTCTCAAAAACAAATCTCTATATAGTTACACTTTCATTCGTCAATCAATCATATCACATATCATAGTCCATTCAACATATCATATATCATACATCATTTTCATCCACTTATTACATCATGTAGTTACATTTCCCTTTGCATAAATATGCCATATCATTATATATCATACATCATTTTTATCCATTTATTACATCATATATTGTGCATTCACCAGAGGAAGGAGATTGAGAAATTGATTTCCAATTTGTCTCCAATTTGTCTCCAAAGCTTTCCCGTGAATGCCAGTTGAATTAATTAGATATAAAATATCTAATTTTATTGATGAGTGAGTAGAGGAAATCTCCTTTATTTGAATATTTTGATTTATTCAAATTAGCAAACGATAATAATTAATTTAATAAAACAAACTATAGAATTTTTTTATTAAATAAATATAGAAGAGATATGATAATTAAAAAACAAAGTATTTAAACTTGTTTATTTAATTAAGATAAAATTATGTGATTAAGACATAATAAATGAATAAATATAGAAGAAATAATAATGATAATAATTAAATAAAACAAAATATTTAATTTTTTTTATTTAATTAAGACGAATAACCCTTAGCTTAAGAAGTGAAACTCCAATGAGAGTATATGTCTTTTATCATTAAGGAAATAATCCTATTTAGCTTTACCTCCTACTAGAGCAGAACTCTACTTTACATAAGGTAAAATTTAGTCACCTATTTGCCAAGTGATCATCATGGTAAGATTGTAATAATATAGAACGATGTCATCACACTATTAATATACACAACATTCAAGAGGGATGACATACAAATTCACAATAATATAAAATGGTAATATGATTTTATGTAGGAAATTAATATGTCACAATCCAATTTATGGCACTAAATGTCTACCAATTCCAACCTTGATAGTATTACCTAGAGATGTTAGGCACTAGAGTATCCTTTAAGTTAATGTTGCCACTTAACATATGCTATATAAAAATTATAAGAAAAATTTAGCTTAAGAAAATGTTTTTCCCTATCCTAGCAAGTTATTCAATTCAATGTTGGTACCTTAAAATATCTAGGATGGATAAATGGTCACTTATAGATAAAACATGAATCATGGTGAATGAAGAGAAGGAAACATTAATCCATTTTACATCCTTATTTTAAAATTATTATTCTAGTCATCCTATTTATGGAATCTAAATTTTTTATAGGCCACACCATAATGAAGGCTTAAAATCACTCAAATACATATTTACATATGCACACACACTGTGCCTAGATTTTCTAAAAGATAAATCTCTCTAGACACTAAAATCACTCATTATTTATCCATTGTTAGCAATGATTGAATAAATGTTGGTTTTTTATGTATATACATCCACTTATGTATACACCCAACGATATGCATCCATACCCACATACAAGACATAGATATAAAAAACATATTTATAGCTCTAGGTTTAAGAATGATTATTTCACTTGCTCAGATCTCATGTGTTTATGGTTTAAATCTGGAGTTTATATACAGTGAAATCATCAACTCTTTTTCAATAATAATATTTGTGATTCTCTAATAATAAAAAATCCTTTTGTAAAGTGGAATACCACATTAGATTGAGGCATTTTGCCAAACATTTTGTTTGCCTTATATATGCTTTCATATTTTCCACTAAGGAGAATATTTGAATCAATATGATATAATTTTGTAGGGAAAACAATAGGGAATTATGTGTTTTACCAATAATCATTACTTTAATAATAAAATTATTATCAATTATCTACCTTGCTCTATATCCTTCAAATTTGTTTCTGAAATATAAAGAGGAAGGAAAAACAATAATGAGTAAAGACTACTATAAAATATAGTGATAAGCCATCACTTAACCTAGAAACTAAAGTTTTGGGTTGTGACTTTCTGCTATGATCCTCAATCCCTATGTCTAGTCTCCTAATACCCTTTCCTCTACACTCCATGAGACCATGTTTCTTAGAGGGGTTTTATTAAACCTAGATGTGGTTTTTCCTTTGACTCCACTTCTCTTCTCTTCCTCCCTTTTTGGGAATCTTCTCTTATCGACCTCCTTTTCTATACTCTTCCTATGTAATTTATCTTCCAAACCTAGCTCCTCTTCTCTTTGTGTGTCATCTTCTTCTATTATCCTTCCCCCCTCTCTCTACATTTTGATATTTATTCTTCTCATCAACTAAACTCCTCTTTTCTTCATTGACAAGCCAACTCCCGCTTGAGCCCAACACCCATCACCTCATTCAAACCTCTTCTAGAAAGTAGTTGGAGCTGTCAAATATTTTTTCATGCCATGCTCTAGTGTAACTCAATTTCCCACCTTGTAAATGTCAAAAGCTAATCTTTGAACTTTGCATGTTGATCTTCTAACACAACATCAATATTTGATAGTTATTGCTTAGTTGTCCTAATATTTAAATCCCCACCATAGGATTAGATAGGCTTTAAATTCTTGTTGTATATCTTCACCTAAAACTATGTCATTAATCTTACCATTATGTTGACAACACCTTATGAGAATGATTCACAACAATGATGTGAATCAATTGTGAAATTCATTCCTGTCATGTGTCACTCACTTACATACCTACATTAGTCAACTCTAATATAATTGTGAAAAACATGACCCACAAGATCAAAAAATGAACAGAGACACCTTCCATGCAAGAGACTATCAAAATATATGAAAGCTCGAGAGATAATTATAATGAGGGTTGAGTGCTATATAGGAGCAAAACCATAAAAGTATAAAAGCACTCCTAAGTTTTTCTTAAGAGCATGAGAATAAATTAGACTAATAATAAATTAAAGAGTAATTTATTATTAGCTAATGTATGATTACTCTAACACCCCACCTTAATATGAACTTAGGGATTAGTTAAAAACTCTAAAAAGAATGCATGATGGGTCCTAAAAAACAAGGCCTGGTGAGGTACCCATTTACAAAAGAAAGATCTCTCAAAACTAGAGAGAAAGAGAAAACCATAATGGGAGGAAAATCCTCTCCAAAAGAGAGAAAGATGGCTGAAGAACTAAAAAATCCTCCAAATCAAGGTGTGAAGGACTTTCAAGCCTCCAACTAAAAACAATGTCCCATAAAGAGGAACACATAGAACATTGTTGATGCATGAAGAACGTTGTAGACTATTATCAAAAGATGACTGATATAGTGCTAAAATGAAGAACCTTCAAAAATAAGAATGCAAGAGTCTCCATATGTTAAATGATCCATCTTGTTGAAATGCATGTAACTAGCCACTAATGCACACTACATCTCAAAGTAGATAGGAACAAGAACTAGAAATAGAGATGACTCAAACCATGAACCTAAGGAAGCATTAGCACTAACAATAGAAACCCCCCATAATGCTAAAAAGTGAGATCCAAGATAGGGACACCAAAACTATGTGAAACCAAGAAGTGCATGTAGGAGAAACATCCTACAAATAAAAGGGTGTGCAAACTAAATCACATGCGCATTAGGAAAGAATCACTCGGATTCACTATTGTAATGGAAGGGACAATCACTTGAAAAAGGTGTGATGGGAAACCAAAGACAAACATCAACCCACCCATGAAACTTTATATCATAGTGCAAATACAAAAGGCACAATAGGATGTGAAAAATCCAAAAAAATTATACACTTGAATGATACTTTATCTCAATGCATGCATCTACATAACAAGAAGTGCATACATTGGAAATCCATAATGTCCAAATAGGGAAGAATCCTAGAAATACATATTAAATAGCCAAATATGTGTCATCCCACCTAAAAAAAAGTTTCTAGGAGCTAAGACGTGCAAGTAATTTTCCTGAGTGTGAAAATAGGGTATGTGCAGGATCATGATGGGCCAAAAAGTGGCGATATAATGGGTATGTGTAGGGTATGTGGCTGAAAACTTTTCTTTTTACCCAAAATTGATAAAATGAAAAGTATTTTTAAAGGAGATTCTCGGGTTTCCACCAATATAAATTATGCTATACTTTGAATTTAATAAATAATTATTATTCATTTTCTATTTGAATTACGACTAAAGTCCTAATTGATAGGTTGATTGAAAAACATCTATAGCTTTCAAATGGTATCACATTTTTTGAATCCAAAATATTTGTCACATTATATGCTCTGCATACTACATGATTAAAAAAAAAAAAATTGAATTTCATGAAGTTTTGACCAGATTAAGGTAGTTAGACATACGAGTTTTTATATTTTTAAAAATTTGTAATAAAAATTTCATAATTAATTATTTACTTGGAAAAAAATTACAAAAAATATGCATCACATCTGGACATGAGTCCTCTACTTATATCTAAAATCTTATAAAAATAATTATCATTTTATTGTGGTTAGGGTGGTCGATAAACACCTACTTTTATTTTTCCTAAAATTTAAGTACCATTGCATTGAAATTTCAAATTTTCACCAAATAGATTTTTCTTTTTAAATAAACCTAGTAGTTTAGAAACTACATTCAATTTGATATAGATTCTATTCTTACATATTTTTGAAATAATATAGATAAGTTGTTCAAATTTTTACGTCAAGTTGCCTAATTTTGATTTTTCTAATTTTTTTGCCATTTAAGGGACTATTTTTTCCATGATGATCCTGCACATACCCAACACAAAAACTTGAATAAAATTTACTTGAAGTGAAAAATAAAAAAATTACATAGGTAGATGTAAAGATCTCTTAAAGATGGTTGCAAAGCCGCTAGAATCATCAAAAATGGAGAAAATGGTCAAAAGTTATGAGCTCGAGACTAAAAATAGCACTTATAACTTCAACAGGTTGTAGAATGCATCAGCAACAAAATATGAGAAAATATTCAGCACTGTTGGATAGTTCTAGGAACCCTATTTCTGGTGATACCCCGTTTGCCAAAAAATGACATAAAAGCGAAAAGATATGAATATTTTACCAATTTTGTTTATTTTGCAAATAACAACTTTTTAGCCCCTAGGGCTAGGTGTTGGTCACCCATAGAAACTTGAGTAGCTTTTGTGTAAAACAAATAATATAAAACAATTTTTGGGCCCTCCTCTAGTAGTTACTTGACGGTTGCCACAAAACCACTAGAAATTAGTGGGTTAACCACCCCGCTAGTGGCCTACAAGACACTAGCTACAATCCATGACATTAGTGGGTGTCATGGGAGCTTTTCTTTATGATCATTGCACCATTGTGCTTCTGCTCCATGAGTGGCACTCCAACAGATGCTAAAATTTTATTTTATTTTTTTAAATCATGCGTTGGGGTCCATATGAAGGCTATATGACCTTTGGGGAAAAAAATGCCTTAGAAACACTTGATGGTGAAATTGGAAAAATTTATAATCGAAATTCATCAAAATGGTCTCCTAAATGCAACCATGAGGTCCCTTTCATACCAGAATGCATAAAAAATGTAGCTACCCTTTCGATCTAGAAAAGAAGCAACCGCTTCAAGCCCTCATAGATTTGACCTCAAGAGTCCAAATGAGGCAAAAAAAAATCCAAATCTGACTTTCTCAATGGCTCTAAATCCAATGGTGAGGTCCTTTTCATTCCAAAATATACCAAAAACTTTCCCACGTCCAAAATTTTCAAAATAACAAAGGGATTTGAAATCTCAATATAGTTACAACCCTTGTGGAAGAAAAAAACCTCTTAAATCAAGAAGGGGTTTGCTAAATCCATGCTTTGATACCATGTTAGAATTCTGAAAACCGCTGAAACCATAAGCATAGGATCAAACAAGGAACAAAGATAACTTCCAAGCAAAATATCTACAAACAAAGAATTGTTATACTCCTCAACAAGGAAAAGCTACAAAAGCAAGAGACTATCAAAAGATATCAAAGCTCAAGAGATAATTACAATGAGGTTTGAGTACTATATAGGAGAAAAACCCTAAAAGTATAAAATCACTCCTAAGTTTATTTTAAGTGCATGAGAATAAATTAGACTAATAATCAATTAAAGAGTAATTTATTATTAGCTAATGCATGATTACTCTAACAAACCTAAGACAACATGAGAATTCTATGAAATGGAAAAATTACTCCTTCCTTCATGCTTGTTGGGGGTTGGGGATTGCTAATCCCTCTTACCTCCCACTTAAAGTGCCTAGAAAATACTAACAAGAAAGTTTGAACACATACATGTCCAAAGCTCTTTTACACCTTTCACAGTTCTTCCATCGGCCTTACCCTTTACCTTCTACCTCATGACTTACATGCTTTAAAGGACTCAGGAAATAAGACCTAACCATGATGTTCAATCATCTTTATTCCTATCAAGCTTTAGCCATTAGCCTTTCCCTTTACCATTTACCTTCCTTTAAACCATCACAAACTAGCACACTAACCTTTGAAACACTGAAGCATGAACTCATCAACATGTGTGAGTTTGTTAGATGTGTGGGTTCTCTCTTCCCCCTTATTTCTTACATTCCTTTGTCTTAAGATGTAAGCCAACCAATTGACCTATGATGTCTGAAAAAATATTTTACAAGTCAAACTTAACCCTTTCAGTTGTCAACCTTCGGATATACTTCTTCCTGCATACTTAAGAAATGGTTAAGGCATAAGCCTTAAGGCTGAATCCATGAAAATTGAAGCCATTTTGGGTTTTAGGGTTTGGGGTTTCCTCTTTCACCTTCCTTTCTTCATGTTAATGCATAAGCCTTAACACTAGCATGCGAAACCCAAAACTATTTCGAGCATTGGTGTTTTCCCTTAACTCTTGCCACTTACCATCCTTTCGATAAAGCATAAGCCTTCATTTTGAATTGTGATGCCTAAACTTTTCCGTCACAAATTTTAACCAATTCAAGTGTCGACCTTTGTGCTTTCTTCTTACTATATGCTTTCCTTGCAAAATTGTTGAGGCATAAACCTCAAAGTTGACCCACGAACACCATAATATTTTAGGTGTTGGTGTTTGGGTTTTCATCATACCCCTTTCTTAACATTCCTAGTAAGGCATAAGCCTTAACACTGAAGTCTAATGTCCAACACCTTTTCAAACTTTACTCCAACTTACTTCATACTTATCATTATGTTAATTCCTAAGCCATAGGGCCACTCTCTGATGCCTGAAATGTAAGACTTAAGCCCTAACATTGGTTCCCAATGCCATTTTTTACTTTACTCACCCCTTATCATTTATGTGAAGCATTCGGTATAAGATATGACCAAAGCTTGAAGTATGAAGCCCAATAAAACTTAACTAAAAAAATGACTAACTCTTTTCTCTTTAGCTAGTGGTACAAGGTAAGCCCAAGGCCTGATGCCTAAACTTTTACAACTCTTCAAGGCTTGTTCTAATGATACCCTAAGGCTAACAATCATTGTCCCTAGCATCCTTATGAAGCCCTTTTGACCTCAAAAAATAAATCCTCATCTGATCACTCAGATCTCCTTCTATCCTTAATGAGGTGCCCCTTTTGACCTCAATGACAATCAGATCAAGCCAACATGATATTATTATAATTAAGGCTAGGTTTAGCCATCCCTATCAAATTAACTCTCTAATAACATCTCCAAACTATGCATAAGGCTATGATGTTCTAATTTTAGTGTAGATCATAATTCAATAATATGTCACAACTTCAATAGTAGTGAAGACTCTAAGACTTTTCATCTTCCCTTATTTACATGCTATGAGGATTCTCAAATAAATATTATAGGAAACATCCAAAATCAACATGATTCAAATGATCAAAAGGAAAGTTTACTACAAGTTGACCTTAGCACCACAATATAGCAAGACAAATTATAGTATCAATCATGCAGATTTAATCATATATCTTAATAAAATAATTTAACTAATCTACCCTTAGATTCAAATGAAAAAAAGTATAGTTGCAATTAAACACAACTGAATCATGTATCATATTAATGTTGCACTCTTTATCTATACAAAATATTAGCATAAATGTAGAATAAAAAGGGTTGTGACTCTGATATAAAGGGAGGGGCCTCACATCCCCCCCCCCTCGTGTATAGACTTCCTTAGGTGGAAGTCTTTCGGGGTTGGAAACTAAAAAATATTAAAGCAATAGACAAGAATCTGATTAACCATACTAATTGTTTTACTTCCTTTTATAAAATCCATCAAAACATTAAATTAGAAGCACACATAAGAGACATCTCTTTCATGAATTTAACATCCAACATTTGGGTATGTGCAGGATCATGATGGGCCAAAAAGTGGCAATATGATGGGTATGTGGTTGACGACTTTTTTTTTACCAAAAATTGATGAAACAAAAAGGGTTTTTAAAGGAGATTCTCAACTTTCAACCAATATAAATTTTTCTTTACTTTGAATTTAAAAAGTAATTATTATTCATTTTCTATTCAAATTATGATTGAAGTCTTGATTGATAGGCTGATTGAAAAAAATCTATAGCTTAAACGTGTATCACATTTTTTAATCCAAAACATGTGTCACATCCACCTCTTTTGCATACTATAGGATTAAAAAAATAAAATTGCACTTCATGAAGTTTTGACTAAGTTAAGGTCGATTTATGATTTTTTATATTTTTAAATTTGTAATAAAAATTCATAAATACTCATTTACTTGGAAAAAATACAAAAAATATGAATCAGCATAGGGACATGAGTCCTCTACTTCATATCTAAAAATATTGCAAAAAATATTAATTATTTTATTATGGTTAGGGTGGTCAGCAAACACCTACTTCTTATTTTTTCCCTCAAATTTAAATGCTACTGCATTGAAATTTCAAATTTTCACCAAATAGATTTTATTTTTATTTTTTTAAATACACCTAGTAGTTTAGAAACTACATTCAATTTTCTACAAATTCCATTCTTACATATTTTTAAAATAATTTAGATAAATTATTCAAATTTTTACGTCAAGTTGCCTAACTCTAATTTTTCTTATTTTTTTGCCACTGAAGCGCCTATTTTTTCCATGATGATCCTGCACATTGCCATTTACAATACAATTTTTTCACAATCAAACATTTATCCCACATATTCTCAATATACAAAAACAAATTTAAAAAAAATAACAATTATCCCTACAGATATAAATTATTTCCCATGTAGTCATCTTCAATTAAATTACAATAATATATCAAAACACATAGCATACTTTGATACACCTCAAAATACATTTTACCATAAACATTAGTCATGATGTAAAGGGAATATATTTTTTCAAATGTCCAATCATGTCTCAATAATTATTAGTTAAACACCAAAAAATAGGTTCACCAAAATGAAATGAGGGAAATGGGGTGATGCAATCTATATTTATTATTTCATTATAAAAAGGATCCCCAAAGACAGATCGAGACCAACCCTTAGGTAAATCAACCTTAATGGAGATCATGTTGCTTTCCTTATGCAAAGACAAGGTAAAATCTACCTAAACAACACTTTGGGGAGAAAAACTAAAAGTAGTATCAAATTAAAAAAAAACTATCCCTATAAATATAAATTATCTCCCATGTAGCCATCTTCAATTCAATTACAACAATATATCAAAACACATAGCATACTTTGATATACCTCAAAATCCCTTTTACCATAAACATCACTCATGATGTAAAGGAATATATTTTTTCAAATTCCAATCATGTCTCAAGAATTATTAGTTAAACAAAGAAAATAGGTTCAACAAAATGAAATGAGGGAAATGGGGTGATGCACCTATCTTTCTTATTTCATTAGGAAAAAAAGACCAAAGGCAAGATTGACTTTCAACCCTTAGGTGAGTCAACTTTAATGGAGATCTTGATGTTTTCCTTATGAAAAGATGGGGTAAAATCTACCTAAACAACACTTTGGAGAGAAAACGCAAAGTATCAAATTAAAAAACTAACTATCCCATGTGATAGAGTAATTATTTCCCATGCAGCCCACTTCAATTAAATTACAATAATATAACAACAAATAAGCATACTTTGATACACCTCAAAATCCCTTTTACCATAAACATCACACATGATGTAAAGGAAATATATTTTCTCAAGTGTCAAGTCATGTCTCAAGAATTATTAGTCAAACACCAAATAATAGGTTCACTAAAATGAAATGAGGGAAATGGGGTGATGCACCTATATATTTCTTATTTCATTATTATTAAAAAGACATCCCTCAAAGGTAAGATTGACTTCCAACCCTTAGGTGAGTCAATCCTATTGGAGATCTTGGTTATTTTTCCTTATGAAAAGATGGGGTAAATATGCCTAAAATGCACTTTGGGGAGAAAAGCTAAAAATACTAAATAAACTCAATTATGCAATGTGAAACTTGAATCATCCATTTCCAGCTATTAATAGAAACATAATTAGCAAACTTAGCAGATCCGAGAATGTTAAGACATTAAAAATCCTTTCACCAAAATTTATTGTTGAGGTCCTCCCAGGGATGATTCAAATTTAGGGTGAATGGGCCTTGCTATAGGGATCCAAAATCATTTTGATGTACCCTTCTACTCTTTGATTTCCACCTTGATTCTTCCTGGTTTCATAGTCGTGAAGTCATAATTCGAATTTTGCAAGGAATTTCCATACTTGAAAACATTGATGACAACTTTGAGGAACTTTGCAAAATTGCTTTGATCAATCTTCAACTCTTCTTCAACCTAATATCTACACATACATGAGAGAAAAATTCTGAGCTTTTATTTGGTTAATGGGGGTTTTCCCTTGGTCAAACACCATTTTAGTAATTAAACCTTGAAAATGAATGAAACGTGAATCAAGGAATGATGAATGAGCACGCTATGTTACAACTCTCACCAAACCCTTGAATGAAAACCCTTAGAGGAATAAATTCTTATAGACCTCTCGAAGGTCTTGATCTTGCATGAAATGGCCTGATTGGATGTTGATCTTGATTCTTGAATTCTTGAAACCTACATCACAATGTTAGCTCCAAAAAAATGCATGAATGCAAATAACTTTGACATCACAATTGAGATCTTAAATGCTAATATAGAAGACTAATAAATCTCCTCTTGAACACCATTGAAAATATTTTCTTCTCTAGTTAAATTTTCCTTCTTGATTATAGGATTTCAACTGATAAAAAGACCTTGTATTTATAGGTAATTTTCTAATTTCCTAAAAAAGTAAACATCAAAGGATGACAATTACAAATTAAATTTGAATCACAAAAATGCAACCAGAAACATATTAAAATGCATAAATGGGCTGATTAGAGGCTTAATTAAGTCCAATTAATTAAGGGACCCAAACATAGTGTGAAAATGCAAAGGTGTATATTTTTTGACACTAGATTTATCCCACACTTTAGTTAGAGGATGATCCCTACACTCAAACTCAGACTAATGTAGATGAATAAGAGCCAAGAGGGGCCAAGTGTACCAATATTAGTGAGATAGGATGAAAAAGATCAAGGAGGTGGTCAAGCCCCTAGGATCAAGATCCCATGGAAAACCAAAATAAGCACAAAGGAATGTACATATACAAATGATATATCAGGAAGACAAGATACACAATCATACAATGCCAAAATTGATGAAAAAAGAAAAGGATGGATCAAGTCCTGATGTTTTTCCAATAGGTATAGATCAAGCCTTAGTTTTTTTCCCAAAAAAAATGTTCACAAGTGGAAACCCGTTGTCCACTATGCAAACAAAATATACTCACACGAGCTAGTCCAAATCCATTGTCCACTAGGTGAGCCCAAAAAAGTGGCTAATGGGAAGTCATTTCAGGTCTATAGGCTCCCATTTACCAACCATACCAAAGTTATATCTCTTGATAACTTTGATAAGGCACCACATGAAAAAGGTTCCACAAGGCTAGAAAGTTGTGTTATGCTAGACACTCATGAAAAAGATAAAGGATCAACTAGAAAGAAAGTTGTATTATGCTTGGTGGCCATGAAAAAGATAAAGGCACCACTAGAAAGAAAGTTGTGTTATTATTGGTGGCCATGAAAAGTATAAAGACTCCATTGGCAAGAAAGTTGTGTTATGCTTGGTTGTCGTGAAAAGATTTAGATGTAGTAAGATAGGATCTTTGAAGGGGTTTTGCTTAGTTCATGAAAGTTCTCAGCTTAGGGAACATCATGCTTAATATAACCAAGAGAGGAATAGTAGAGGATAGAATATTCACAACTAAGGGAATGCAAGCCATAGCATCACCACTAAGAGGGATGTGAGATGCCAAGAAAGGTCACACTCTCATTAAACCCAATATCATCACCAAGAAGACACATCACATGAAGTAAGAAGAATACACTTTGAAGAAAACAATGAGCAGGGTCATGGATGTCTCCACATTAAATAAATTTATACACCATTCAATGAGCAATTACTTTAAAATAGAATATAATAAATTCCAATACATGGGAATTTTTTTTAGAAAGCCCTATGTAAAACACATGTTTGCAAATTGGAGCTACATCATGGAAAGGAGGTTTCCCCCATATGCAATCCTAAGATAACACATAAGGGTTCCATGGATCTGGGGTTAGTGTTATGCCTTTGTTATAGTGATATAATAAAGCTTGAAATTGTCATCATTCCCCAAATGAATGATGGAACAATGAGCACAAAGGAAGAATGACATATAAAGAGCCAAAAAAAAGAAAATATTTTGGTTCAACATGGAAGAGACCTAAATGTCTTGATGCCTTGCATCATCCCCAAAGGGAAAACACAAGAAAAAATAAAATAAAATGGTGTACAACATATATAATAATATAGACACAAATAGAAGAATGTCACAATGGATTCACTTCCTTTGTATCCTTGCAACAATAAAGTGATAATGATCATCCAAAGAAAGCTCACAAAAATATAATGATACACCAAGCAGAACTATACGAGGGATCACATTATACACATGCAATCACAAAGAACATGAAAAGATGATATAGAGAAGACTAGTATGGCACATTTTATTCAACCTATAGTAGGTCATCTACATCCCAATATTGTTCATCATATACGAAAGGTGGACAACTAGCTAAAGGGACAATGACAAGTGTTCTACTATAAGCATTACTAGATTCAACATATCATGAGTCACTCTTTAAAGGAGGATCATCATAGCTATGATTGTTTAATCTCATAGAAGAGGAAAATAATAAATTAGCTCATTATGCACTTCATCATCAATCTTAGCAATCTCATCATCATTATCCAAGTTATCACAACGATAGGCCTAATAAAAGTGTCCATAGAAGTTTCATATGTTTGTTGTTGTAGTGAAGGTGGAGAATCATCACCCTTTGTTTGAGTTAAATTTTGATCTTTATTTTCTAATTTATTCAGGGTATGTGCAGGATCATCATGGAAAAAACAAGCCCTTAAGTGGCAAAAAATTAGAAAAATCAGAGTTAGGAAACTTGATGTAAAAATTTGAATAAGTTATCTATATTATTTCAAAAATATGTAGGAATAAAATCTATAGAAAATTGAATGTAGTTTCTAAAATACTAGGTTTTGAAAAAAAAAAAAGAAATCTATTTGGTGAAAATTTTGAAATTTCATTGCAGTAGTACTTAAATTT
Organism: Sequoia sempervirens; assembly: GCA_007258455.2. Classification (NCBI taxonomy): domain Eukaryota; kingdom Viridiplantae; phylum Streptophyta; class Pinopsida; order Cupressales; family Cupressaceae; genus Sequoia; species Sequoia sempervirens. The sequence goes on from VDFB02197293.1 coordinate 42,197, forward strand.
CAGGGAAAAAATAAGTAGGTGTCTGTCTGACCACCCTAACCACAATAAAATGATAATATTTTTTGATAATATTTTAGATATAAGTAGATGACTCATGTCCCCATGTGATGCATATTTTTTTGTAATTTTTTTCCAAGTAAATAATTAATTATGAATTTTTATTACAACTTTTAAAAAATATAAAAAAGCTCATATGTCTGACCACCTTAACTTGGTCAAAACTTCAAGAAATTCATTTTTTCTTTTTTTAATCAAGTATAGTATGTGAAGCATAGAATGTGACACATGTTTTGGATTCAAAAAATGTGATATCGTTTGAAAGCTATAGATGATTTTCAATCAGTTTATCAATCATGAATTCAGTCGTAATTTGAATAGAAAATGAATAATAATTACTTATTAAATTCAAAGTAAAGAAAAATTTATATTTTTGGAAATCTGAGAATTTCTTTTAAAAACCCTTTTCATTTCATCAATTTTGGGTAAAAAAAAGTCAGCAACCACATACCCATCATATTGCCACTTTTTGGCCCATCATAATCCTGTACATACCCTTCTCTTCTTTTAAATTATGAGCAATACCATGATGTCTACGCCTAAAATATTCAACATTTCTATTTATTCTCATGTGATTTTCAAGTTTTGATTGTGTAGTAGTGGGTTTATCAACCATTATTTTATTTTTTTCATACAAGGGAGGAACAAAAGGAACCATGGGAGGTTGTTCAACCACTTTCTATTTATATTTTTAAACTTGTTTGATCTTAGGAGGCACAACAAGAGTTATATGGTTGTCTCTAGGTCTTTTATAGGAAATAGGTGAAGGATTTGTCATGAACTAGTCTTGGTTACTTGGAAGGGTTTTTGGTTAAATCATGGTTTCATCAATGACAGGTGACTCAATCATGGGTTGAGGCATGTTACTAAGGGATAATTCTACTATGCACTTTTCCTTGAACTTTTCATAATATTTGAGAAAATTTCCCCATGAGGCTTAAGAGGTTCCATAGGTTGGGGCCAAAATAAATGCAATCATAAATTCCCATTGGAAGACATGGGATTAGTGTCAGTATGATGCATAGTAAATATGCCATTTTCAAATGGAAACTTTAAGCATTTATGAAGTAGCGAGGGGATGGCCTCCTTGGAGCATAGCCATAGGTAACCAAGCTTCACATGGGATTGGTTTGACAACGAGATAATGGAGAATGAGCTATTTAATTATTTTTGGTCGAACTTGTAAAGGAAGAGTGATCGAACCTATTGTAGGGCAAGAAAAACCATTGTGTGTTTTGATCCATGATTTCAATTTTTCATAAGAGCCTTGATAAATTTCATGCATAAATAAGAATTCATGAATGATCACATTCTCTACACACACAGGATCAATTAATATCCCATTAGTAGGCTTTTCATTGATTCTTCTAGTGATTTAAAGAGAACCATCGGGTGCATGACTAACTATGTCATTTTGTAAGAAAGAAATTTCAAGGGACATTTTGGTTTGGCCCTTATGAGGTAAAACATAAATGAAGCCAACCATACATTGTAAGTCTTCTTCATTTTCACTTGCATATTGTCATTATTTGAATCTTGAAGTTTGTCAACATTCACCACATCATTCTTGGAATTAGTAGCCTGCAAAAAAGAGATATTATGATTTGGCATGTGGGGTTGGTAAAGATTTTCAAGTTTTAGTTGGGAGGAGCAACAAACTTATTTCCTTGATCATTAAAACTACCAATCTAGATGTGATTAGAACCAATAGGTCTTGCACAATATGTTTAAGATGCTTACATTGTTCTATATCATGTCAATTTTTTAAGTGAAAATGAAAAAAGGAATTAGAGTTAAAGTTTGGAGGTAAGGGCTTAGTGGTATCAATTTCTCTAAAAAGAGGTAAGGTGAATAAGTTCTTACTTAGAAGCTGCAACATGATGGAATGGAGGGTATCGAGTAATGGGGTAAATTCTCTACTCCTTTCCCTAAATTGATATAGAGTTGTATTTATGGAAGCCACTTGAGATTCAACATGTTGACTTGTTTGGGGTGGATTTATCTGTAAAAATATCTTATTTTGTTTCTTTAATTATTGAAATTGTTACGGGGCATGAATTTTGATTTCTCAGGATGGTTAGAAGGAAGTTTTTCTTCATGATGATTAACTGAATTTTGATAGTCACAAAGGGCCATGCATAAATTTTAAAGGAGGAAAATTTTATCATCCCAAGATTTTCTTGAATTTTTTTTGTAAATTTTCAATGAAAATTCTTTGGAGGTCAGCACTAGGAATCTTAATGTTGATTTTTGAGTAAAGCAATTGGTATCGTGCTATAAAATCAGTGATCTTTTCATCATCATTTTTTTTACATTTCATTAAATTTTTTAAGTTCATCTTGGGACCAATGTGCACTTGGAAGAGGTTTATAAATGCATCAACAATCTCATTGAATGAACAAATTGATTTATTTGATAAAGAAGAAAACCATTCTAAGGTTGTATCTTTCAAAGACCTAGGGAAAAATTTAGCCAAGAGCTTATCCTCAAAAATGATGTCACTACATAAGGCTTTGTATCCTAAGACATTCTTACTAGGGTTTCCTTTTCCACCATATTTCTCAAAACTAGGAATCTATATACCTTGTGGAATTTATGCTCTCAATATCTCCAATGATAAGGGTTTTCTTTAGACATATTATGAAGGTTCTCCATTTTGATTTTGATTCAATGTGTTAATTAGTTGTTGGAGGGATAATTTTTTTTCCAAATTTTGGTTGAGGAAAAAATGATTGGTTTTGTTTTTGGATAAGGGTGAATAAGGTGGAGGTGTATATGTATTTGGAGGACAAGTGAATTGTAAGTTTGTGAGGGGGGTAGATTTTGGAGATATGAGATTTGAATGGAAAAAGTTAAAGGGGTTCCCAGTGGAAATACCTAAGGATGTGTTGACATTGCTAGTTCGTTGTATGGTTGTAGTAACATGTGGGTTGGTATACGTAGGAATAGAGGCCACAATTGTAGGAGGAGGTCCAATTGAATTTCCACCTTTACTTTGAGTGTACCCAAAATTTTGAGCACAACTAGCCATGTAGGGACATAATTGTTAATTATATGAGATAGAATACACACAATTTATATTCCTTGTTGGTTATCAAGCATTTTCCTCATGTTATCTATGATAGGAATCATAGTACCAATAATGTATCTAGAACTCAGAAATTTTTGCCATATTTTTAAGGCTTCATCCATTTCTTTTAGGTTTACTTGAGGGACTGTAGCAACCATTATGTCAACATCAGTCACATTGTTTGTGGGTAGGGTGGGTATGGGAGATGTGGTATGAAAGCTATGGTCTATAGTGGGCTGAGTAGTATCAACACTATGAGTGAAAGAGTTGGAAGACTCAAGATCCATGGCATTTGTAGTAGTGTAGGATGGCATGAGTCTCAAACTACATCTCACAATAGTATTGGTAATAGGAAACTAGGTTGTGAAGCTCATACAAGTTTCACCAAACCTAAGTGCACTAAAAATGTTGAATAGGAACTAATAAAATGCAACAAACACCCAAAAATAGGAAGTTCTTGATGCAAGTATGTAAAAAGAGAGTAATTTTCAGATTTGATACAAGATAATCTACTGATTATACTATGTAGAAATCTAAAAATGATGGATTTTAATGCCAATTTTGATTTCAAATAATGCACTTGATTTGACCAATTGAACCTAATGCAAAAAAGTATTATTTTTTCTAATTTCTGAAATTGAAATATGGAATTAACAGCCTAATACACTATTATGCAAGCTCTATGCAAAATTAATGTAATAGGAATGCAATTTTTTTATTTTTCATATTTTGAATAATGAAAAAACAAAGTTAAAACCCTAAATGATATGAAAAATAATTCAATTTTGAAAACCCTAAATGTAATGAAAACTAATACAAATCCTATATCTAGGGTATGAATGGACTCCAAATCAGAAAATTTATACTACAATAATGTCGGATTCACCAAAATGAAACACCAAAAAATACGTTCACAAAAATGAAATGGGGAAATCGGATAGTTAACCTATCTTATTTCATTAGGAAAAAGAGATCCCCAAAGATAAAATTGACTTTTAGCCCTTAGGTGAGTAAACCTTAATGGAGATCTTACTATTTTCCTTGTGAAAAGATAGGGTAAAATCTGCCTAAACAACACTTTAGGGAGAAAAAACTAAAAATAGTAAATGAACTCAATTATGCAATGTGCAACTTGGATCATCAATTTAAAGTATAACATAAATAGAATCAACAAACTTCAGGAAGATATGAGAAGGTTAAGACATTAAAAACCTATCACCAAAAGTTGTTGTTGAATGTCCTCCTAGGATAGATTCACTTATGGTGAATGGGTCTTTGACAGTCCTCTAATCTTGGACTTGCGCTCCTAATTCCTCTAGATTTCATAGTCAAAAAGTCAAAAAATAATTCTACAATTCAGTTTCCATTGCTTGACAACTTTGATGACAACTTTGACAACTTTGTAAAATTGCACTTTTGATCAATCTTCAATCTTTCTTCACCCTAATATCTACACATACACAAGAGATAAAATTTGTTTATTTTTGGTGAATGGGGGTTTTCCTTGGTCAAACCTATTTTAGTAATTAAAACTTGAAATGAAATGAAACATGAATGGAAGGAATGATGAATGAACAATGCTATGTTGCAACTCACCAAACTTGTGAATGAAAATAGATAGATGATTGAAGTCTAGTATATCTCTCCAAGGTCTTGATCATGCATGAAATGGCTTGATTGGATGTTGATCTTGATGCTTGAATGCTTGAATCCTACATCACAATGTTATCTTCAAAAACATGCATGAATGCAAATAAATTTGACATGATGTTTGAGATCTTGAATATTGATAAAGAAGACTAATAAATCTGTTCTTGAATACCTTTGACAATAATTCTTGCTCTTGTGAAATTTTCCTTCTTGACTCTAGGATTTGAATTGATTAAAAAAAACTTGTATTTATAGGTAATTTTCTAATTTCTTGAAAATTAAACACTAAAGGCCAAAAATTGCAAATTAAATTTGAATCAAAAAAATTCCACCAAAAACATATTAAAATTTGAGATTCGAAGCTTAAGGAGGACCCATTCACCCTTGAGTGAATGGGTCCTAGAACCTCAATACAGGATACTCAATTTCTAGGGAAATTTAATTAATGTTTACAATTTTTTAATACAAGTTTCCCTTTTGGAAAATGGGATTAGTTAGAATTTTTATTGCATAATGAGGCCAATTAGAGGCTTAATTAAGTCCAATTCAATAAGGGACCGAAACATAGTTTGAAAATATAAAGGTGTACATTTTTTTGATACTACAATTAGCTTCACTTTTTGTCCATATATGTCCTTAAGAGAAAATTTTACCTTATAATCATGGCACTCATACCATTTTTGAAGGAATATTAACTTTGCATCATTTGTAACTACCTTTCTCACATAGTTCATAGGTATACCATATCACATTTATTTGTAATATCACAGGTACACACAATAATAGTAAGGATGCTTTTCCTAGTTTTCTTGAGCCTATCCACATACAACCACATCAGTTACAATACAAGGCTCACACAATGAAGTTTACAAGGATGGATATTGTTGGATACCATTGCTATTAGGAAAGATTGTCTTGAGGCCCTTCTCTAAGGACCCCTACATACATTTCCTAGTACCTTCCCCTTGTGTGTTTAAGGGGGTTAGCCTCCAAAAGGAAGGTACAACAAGAACAATCATATAAGTATGGGAGAAATGGATTTATGACCATCCCATACCGATCCCATTTCCAACCCATTTAAAAAATAATTCCATATCACATCTACTCCACTATATGAACTGCCATGGAACCCTCAGGATATGGAAATTTACAAATGTCACATTACACCATGCTTGCCAATAGTTAGCAAACAATAAGAAAGCCTCAAACTAAGTAACATAAGGTTGTAAACCGACGTTTCACTAAAATAGAAAATTATAAACTCAAGAAAAAATAAAATGGAGATTAGTTGTAGCTACATTCCAACATTTCAATCTTAATTCAATCTTAAAAATTTCATCTCTAATGAGTTAACATCTATATGGATTTCTAGAACTAATTGTAGTCACTGAAAAATGTCCCAAGCCTATGAACGCCATTTTTTAGTATCGATCCCCCTTCTTCACTGCATAATGAAATAATTTTTAATTATTTAATTATTTTCTTTAATCACATTCTACTATTAATTAAACAATTTTAATTATTTAATTAATTCACCTTCCCTTATTTATTCTGCTTTTGATTAATTAAATAAATTAAATATTTATTTGATTACATCACTAACATTTATTTCTATGATTAAATAAATTGTTGTTTATTTAATTATTCACTCTTCACTTTTTGTGTATAGTTAAATCATTATTTTAATTATTTAGCTATTCACTTAGCCTTTTCTATCTATTATTAAATAATTAATCCAAATTAATTATTTAATGTCTCTTTCTTATTTCCTCCATTTTAATTAAATGGTTGTACAATAATCATTTAATTAAATGATCATTTTCCCTTTTCTTCTAAATTAAGTAATGCAATGGATTATTTAATGGCCCACATACTCTCCCAAATTAAATAATTATGTTATTTAACTTGCTCCACTACTTTCCCCCCACTTTCTCATTTAAATCTTGACCATTGACTTCTTTTGGTTTCCAAAGAATCTTGAATGTCTATCCTAGTCATCCCTATCCCACTACTCTGTGGTGCGTAAAACATCAAACGTTGATCTTGGAATCTTCTAGACTTTTGATCTCATCCATCCATTTGAGAAGCTTTTCTATAAAAGAAGATCGTCTCCTTCATTTTGGCTTTACAACCATATTTTCTCAAAATTTCTTGCTATTAGTCATTGTCAATTGTAGGTATGTAGACACACCAAAATCAAAGGGAAAGCTTGCAAATTTGAGAAGAATAGAGGATAAGGAAGGAAGATAATCAACTTCAACATGGGGAGTTTAAATTAGTTATGATATTCATTTTCTTTTCATGTTGATTGTACTTTCTTGTTTTGGATTTGGGATTCTTGGCTTAGATTTTAGGTAGAGTGGTTGCTACTTGGTCTTAGCCTGTTTATTCATAAATTTCCCCCTTCCTTATATTGGTGAACCTGACGTGAAGCTTAAAAATTTTGCAAAAAAATAAATAAATGTTGTTTTCTTTGTTGTTTTGCAAGTTCATAAGTCAATCAAAAGATAGTGAGCCACATTCATTACTAGAACGATGAAAATTCAAGTAACGATGCATTTCCATGATCTTGTAACGCAACTAATCAAAACCAAAACAATACATTTGAAAAGTAGTGAGCTAAATTCATGAAGTTGAACACCACATTCATAATACTTTGGGCCACAATCTCCATGTCCTGAGTCATATTTGTGTGACACATGTATTTAGTAGAACGACACATTTTCCTAATAAGGTAAAAAAATTCAATTTCAGGTTTTCTTTTAGTCTTACATTTTGTCTCGCATTAAGATAGATTTTTTTGGTTGGCTAATACTTTTTTTTTAGCGTGTGGCTTATGTTTGGGAGAAATTTTTTTCCTTTGAAACTACTAATCCATATTTTTTAGGGTTTTTTTCGTCTTCATTTAAGATAGGAACATTTGTATTTTTGGGACTAAAATAAATCAATATCTTTTGCTAATTAGGAACATTTCATTTTGGGTTAAAATTAACAACAACTCATATCTTCATAGTTAATTTTGTGTTAAAACGAACAACTACTTGCATCTTCACATTTCATTTTGGGATTAAAACAAAAAACTTCTATTTTCTTTTGTCTTTCATGCTAATTAGGTACATTTCAATTTGGACTTAAAAATTAATCAATGGCTTCCATGTTTAGTGTTCTTGCAAAAAATTTGTGTCATAGAACCCATAGGGTGTAGTGAAAGTATCCTCTCCCCTTGCACTTCATACAATCTTGTGTATGAGAAATCACTACATCTTATTTTCATTTTGTAGAAGGGCATACCAATTGAGACACATCCTAATAGAGAACTCATTGGTGACCCAAAGTATTTTTTCCCTCAGGCCACTGTGTATAAAGGGATAAGAATAAATTCAAGTCCAAACTGACATTAGCCTTTGTCATATGGTACCAAACTGAAAGGGGAGATACCCACACTTGTGTGAGGTAATTGGTGCCCCAAGTAGGGTTGGTTAGAGCTTTAAGTGGCTTGTTGAACACTCGCAAGGAATCAATGTGTTTTCAATTGTGCTATACCAATGGAAACTGGGGTGAATAACCCTCAAACATACACATATTTGCATAAGGGTTTTACTAGTCAACAACCAAAAATATGCTTTTAGAGTGTTCTCTATTTTTGTGCTCACGTTTAAAAAAAATACAAATAAAAAACTATTCCAAAGCATCAAATTTATAAAAAAAATCCTATGCACCACAACTATTATACAGATACCACAAAATTTGAATAGTAAGCCGAATTTACTAGTGACAGTGCACCCCAACTGTGAAACATTACACCACATTTTATATATAGTGAGCCAAAACTATTGAAACATAAAATTTGGGGAAAATACTTGTCCAATCTATCTCAAACATATTTTGACAGTGACCTTATTCTCTTATTATAGTCTTGCAATCCATTTCATCTCATTCATTTAGGTTGCATTACATTAGATTTGGAAAATTGTGTTACCCACCTTGCATTGCTTGCTTAACCTTGGGCCATTCTAAGTCATTTTTTCCTCTCAGATTATAGATTAAGAAGCCTATTGTTTCCTTGATCATTCCATTGCTATATTCTTAGATTATCTCTAACCTTATCTTTTCTATCAATCGATCATCTTAATCATTGGGTCTCAAACTTACACCTTAGTTTGTACTCACCTTTTCTAAACGTCATCCTATCAACATATTGTCCTTTTGAGGTCATGGAAAAATAGTTTGTAACAATGGATTTCCATATCTTGGTTGGAAACCTTCTTCTTAGGTCTAAAGGTGCAAACCCTTAAATTCATTTGGCATACCTTAATTTTAGTTACATATATAAACCTTTATAATAATCTCATTTGGTCTCATTTCATATCATATCCTTTGGTCATAGGGTCATTATCATCATTGCATTTCAAACCTTTAGTCTTAGGTTCCTTAACATTTGGAATCCTTATATCTTCAAAACTTCCAAAAAATATAGCATAGTCTCATATCTCACCTTACATTATCAATCTTTAGATTTTAGTTCTTATATGGTTCAAACAAGGTCACAAGGAAAAAGAAAGGACATGGATTCCTCAAGTGATCCCCTTCTCAATCCCACTAGCGATATGAACCTTGGTTCAAATTCAAGTTAACCTCAAATGTCACAAAGGAGAAATATGAAGTTATTTTCCAATCCAACATTAGAAGAAGTCACTAAAGGTATGAAGACCCTAGAATAGTGTGTATTGTAGAAGAACAAATTGGTGTAGATCCCAACAAATTCTTTCTCGCACTTTCTTAGAAAGGTTCCAAAATCCCCTCTAATTTCAACACTTCCACTATTGTAGAAGGGGTATGACAAGAAAAAATTCAATGACCTAATCAAAACACATTCACACAAGTTCAACCCATTTCACAAAAAATATTCACTAGCTTACCACTTGGAGCAACATCACATATTACAATGACTACACATGATGTTCCTAATCCACCAACATTTGGAGCTAAAAGAACACATATAATGTCATAAGGCCACATGCCTACATTTGGTGGCACATTTGGTTCATCTTCTACTTCCATTGGGATGACCAGTAAAAACAACCCAACAAAATTCTAATCCATAAATTAATGCAAGTAAAAACCAACCCAACAAAACGAGGATTCATATTGTCACATCTAGAGTGCCAACCTAAATGGTTAATGCCACACCTAATACCAACATGAAATTTTGAATGAATTTCAACACTAGTCCCCTTTCATCATAAGAAAACATCACATCAAACATAAATTTCATACCACAAAGTCAAAAAAACTCTAATGTCACATTCCCTCCACATTATCAACAAGTTAATCACAATCTTTTACAACAAAATGTCAATCCAAATCACACATTGCTATCAAACTTATCATATAACACTCTTAACACTAATATTTATCCCATTATGCAAATTCAACCCAACATGACACCATCCCCCATGGATATCATGATGCAAAAAATGCAAGCAGTATAATAGAAAATGGAAAACATATAATTGGAAACAAATTTAAGAAAACATATTCCATGGAGGAATTGTGCCCTTACCCTTTCCTCAAAAGTCTTTACATGGGCACCACCTTCCCTCTACATTTCACTGATCCAAACTTTAACAAATACAAAGGAAAATGGGACTCAATAGAGCACACACAAGAATTTAATATGGCATGTATGGATATTACTTATGAGCCCACATATTTGATGAGACTATTTCCACGAATCCTTTCAGAAATGGCCCTAGAATGGTTTTTGCACCTTCCTCTAGGGATATGAACATGGGGTGAATTTTTTGGAAGGTTCATTAATCATTTTTCATACAACATAGAAAGTGACACGACCCTAGAAAAATTATGCACGACCAAACAAAAAGAGGGATAATCGCTCACATCATTCTATCAAAGATGGCACAACATGGCTAATAAATTTCCTTGCCACATACTTGAGAAATAATTGGTCACCATTTTTAGAGAAATCCTTAACATAAAATTGATGAATCAACTCCAAATCCAATATTGCATGAATTTTGAATATGTCATTGAAAATGGGTCTTTATCGAGAAGGCTCTTGTTTTGAAGGGACTAGGTAAAATCTTAAAAGAAACCCCAAATACTCTTAATGACAAAAGTAAAATTTGGTCTCGAAATAAGAATGTCACTAATGATGGGGTAGTGCATGTTAAAGTGGTAAATAAAAGTTACCCTACCCTCCATCTTAAAGGTCCATCAACATCAAATACACCAACACCAATCCATGATCAAACATTTGTAAAAAATAATCAGCAATGTAAAGGACCTCCCCACACCAAGAGAACATACACACCATTGGGGGAACCCATTGAGTTGGTTTTGAAGAAAATTTTACAATAAAACATCATTCAGCTTCCTAACATTAAAACATATGAATTGACACTAATTAAACCAAATTGGTGGAATGAAAATGAATTTTGTGAATATCATCATGGAAAAGGACACAAAACATCATCATGTTTGAAACTCAAAAACCTCATTCAAGATCTTATTGAATAAGGAGATATATCGGTGGACAATTCACAAGGTAAAACCAATGTTGATCACGCCATATTTAAAACTCCCTTGCAAGACCATGGGAAAGGGAAGGCCCCTAGTTTAGGACACAATAATAATGCTAATTATACATGTGTTGTGCATGACTATATCATTAATCATATTTGGGACCTTGATAATCATATTGCTACCATCACCATTAACAAAAGTTCAGAATGTGTCATAACCACCCGCAAAGCTAAGGTGACCCTCCAAGGGGCTACCTCTAATACATAACAATAATTCAGTACAATATACTGGATCATCTAGCAAATATAGCTACATAGATATATGTTCTTGAATAGCTCCGCATTTCCCCTAAGCACAGGTACATTCTGGACAAAGCATTGCAAGATACATTTTTTCCCTCTGATCTAAATTTCAACACATTTTAGCCCATGGATAGATACCTAGCTTCACCCCACCATGTCACCTTCTACGAACAAGATATTTCCATACAAAATTCAAATCATACTAATCCCCTACACCTTGAATTCTACATTAATAAAAATAAAATCAGATGATTCATGGTAGATGGTGAAGCTAGTCTAAATTTATACACAATAGAATTGGTCAGAACAATGGGATTCTTTGAGGCTTACATAGATGGATCTAAGAAAATTGTTATCAAGGCTTATGACAATGTTGAGCATTCGTCTGAAGGATTAATCACACTTTCAATGAGGGTTGGTACCACTACTCAAAATACAATGTTCCATGTTTTGGATTTGTACTTGCCCTACAATATTATCCTAGGTCTCCCATGGATTCATGCCATGAAGATTGTACCTTCCACCTGCCACCAATTCCTAAAGTTTCCCTACAATGGCAATAAAATTACCATACCAAGAGATCCCAATCCTTTCTAGTACTACAATAATTTGAGAGGAACCACTAAGCATCAAGTGTTTCCATTAATCAAGAAGCTTCATCCTCCACCTTATCCCACTACGTTGATCCATTCCCCCCCATCAAATCATCCACTCCATTCACCACACCTTCTAAACCAAAAGTCCAAATCCATGATAAGGGATGTGGGGAATACAATATTGAGAGATTATTTTATGTTGGAAAGCTTCCTAAATCAATAAAGTCTTATGGAAATCCTTATCCTATTCAACCTAAAATCATTATGTGCAATCCTCCTACCCCCTTCAAGTGGGGGGAATTAAGCAAAGATCCCATAGGTGAGGACATCTCTACATGGATTTACAAAGATGAAAAGTATATTGAGCCTAAATAGTTACCAGTTGAGTGGTATCAAAATGGGTTCTTGATTATGAAGTAACAAGGATATGATGGATGTAGTAGTGTTGGCCTAAACAAACGTGGAATGGTGGAACCAATACTGCCCCCTCGCCTACCAATGAACATTGGGCTATTGTACGTACCCATAAAAGTGAGTATTCTTAGTACTAAGTTTCCTTCAAGTGAGAACATTAATCCTTCAAATGAAATCAAGACATCTGAGGACTATTCCAAAACTAATTCTAATGAGTGGGAATGGGATTACTACACATCTAGTGAATATGACCTAGCCTAGACCTTTCAAGAGTTGGATCTATCCTCCCCAACCAATATCATGGACATTAATATCTGGATTAATTCCTTTTGGGATCGTGACTACACCTTTATCTTTACCATAACTTCCCTAACTCTTCATCATATCGATGATGACTTACCCTTCTTTTACCCACCACTAATAGATTGGGACCAACAAGGACCACCAAATTTAGACACATTCGAGAATGATGAAGAAATTGTTGAGTTTATCAGAATTCTTGAAGGAACTCCAAGTGGGGATCATAAATTTTGCATCCTCATGGAACTTGACAATTTTGGAGATTCTACTCCTCTCTAGTCATAAAAGTGAGAAAAATGATAAAAATAAAAATAAAAAGAATGGGTCTCTAGGTAAAACCCAATAGGTTCCTTTAGACCATGGAAATGTAAAAAATAAAGGACGTATCCAAAGGCGAAAACCTCTCTTAGGTGCCTAAGGATGGAGGGTTGGATAGTCTCCCCATTGACCAAGAGAGATCACCATTTCTACTAGAAGAATTAGAAGAGGTTAATCTTGGGACTAAGGACAATCCTAGAATCATTTAGTTTACAACATCTTTGACAACTGAAGAAAACAAGAGTATATTGCATTATTTTCAGAAAGAAAAGTCAATTTTGAATCCAATTATGCATGTTGATATGCCTAGGTTGGACCCCAAACTTGTTCTACATCATCTACCATTAATTCCATGTGATAAACTAGTCAAGAAGAAATTAAGGAAGATGAACCCACAGATCGTACTCCTAGTGAAGGTTCAATTAAAGAAGCTTCTGGATCTTAGCTTTATTCATTCCATATACTATTTAGAGTAGACCTCACAGTGGGATATGAGATTTTATCACTTATGGATGGATTTTCAAGGTATAATCAGATTAGAATTGCCTTAGAAGATCAACACAGAACAACTTTCACTTGCACTTAGGGTACCTTTAGTTGGAATGCAATTCCTTTTGTTCTCAAGAATGCTAGAGAAACATATCAAAGGGATATAACAACCATTTTTCATGACTACATACATATATTTAAGGAGGAATATGTTGATTATTTATTGAAAATATCCTTACCAAGAAATGGTCATCTAGAAGTGTTAGATAGGATTTTCATAAGCCTAGAAGAATATAACCTCATGTTCAATCAAAATAAATGTGTGTTTTGGTTCCAATCTAGTAAAATCTTGGGATATATATTATTTTGTAAAGGAATTGAAGTTTATTTGGCGAAGGTAAACACAATCATGGATATGTGACCACCTATCAACATTAGTCATGTTATGGCTTGCATAACCACTACATTTTGTTTTTGGTCAAAATGGGTCCCCTTTGTTGGGTATGTGCAGGATCATCATGGAAAAAATAGGCCCTTAAGTGGCAAAAAATTTAGAAAAATCAGAGTTAGGCAACTTGACATAAAAATTTGAATAAGTTATCTATATATTTATTTCAAAAATATGTAAGAATAGAATCTGTAGAAAAATTGAATGTAGTTTCTAAACTACTAGGTTTGTTTTAAAACAATAAAAATCTATTTGGTGAAAATTTGAAATTTCAATGCAATGGTACTTAAATTTCAGGGAAAAAATAAAGTAGGGTTATGCGTCTCCACCTAACCAAAATAAATAATAATATTTTTTATAAGATTTTAGATATAAGAGAGAACCATGCTTGATGTGATCGTATTTTTTGTAATTTTTTCCAAGCAAATAATTAATTATGAATTTTTTATTAGAACTTTTAAAAAATATAAAACTTGTATGTTCAATTACCTTAACGGTCAAAACTTCATGAAATTCAATTTTTTATTTTTTTAATACTATATTATGCAAAGAATAGAATGTGATGCATGTTTTGGATTCAAAAAATGTGATACCGTTTGAAAGCTATATTTTTTTTTCAATCAACCTATCAATCAAGACTTTAGTCATAATTTGAATAGAAAATGAATAATAATTACTTATTAAATTCAAAGTAAAGAATAATTTATATCATTGGAAAGCTGAGAATCTCCTTTAAAAACCCTTTTTGTTTCATCAATTTTGGGTAAAAAAATAGTTGTCAGCCACATACCCATCATATTGCAACTTTTTGGCCCATCATGATCCTGCACATACCCTATTGCTTTTTCCTTTGGTGTTCTTGTTCACGTTTCAGGAGTTATCTCTTTTTCTCATAAGTCCTTGTTTTTCTTTTTTTTTAGGTTTAGGTTTCGGACTGACACCTACACTTGGTGCTTCCCAAAGTTATAGTTTCTATTTTTTTTTATCCCAATCCACACACTTTTCCTTGTGTTTTCTTTGTTCTATTAAATTCAGGTATTAGATTTGAACCATCACCTTACACCCTTAAAAGTGTAATTTCATGTATTCATTCCAATATCGACCTCCACTTGTCTTCCTTGTGTGTTTTTGCTTGTGTCAGAATCATACATCAAACGAGAACTAAAACTAAGAACTTTTCCAAAGTTCTTGTTCTTGTTTCCATTTTGATCCTAATTTTTTACTCCCTTTGATTTTTTTAGAATCAAACATCGGACCAGAACCATAACAAAGAATTTTTCCAAATTTATTGTTCCATGTTTTGTCTCGTTCCTGATTGCCATGTGTATCATTGTTTGTCAAGGTTTGGATTTTAGACCTTTTCTTGAACTTTGCAATCACTAAAGGTTTAGTGCCATGTCCTTTCACGATCCTGACTCCTGCATACCTCCATTCTTGCACTAGTGCATTTACGACCTCTAATGTGATCTCGAGGCCTGACCGACCAACATTAATTAACACCTATTTGATGTGTGAATCATTTTTTATTCTTGTTGCTCCTCAGTTTTCATTCATTTTGGCTTGTAGACTTCGATGAAGTGAACCAGAGTAGTGCTAAGGGTTAGGGTTTAAGGTTGCAGTGAGATTTCTCATTGTGTTGTTGGATTTAGAATTGTGTTTGTGAGGTAGGTGCCCATTTCTTGTGTTTTCTTCTTGTTTTATTTTTTCTTGTGTTGGTTTTTTTGTTTGCATTTCTTGTTTCTTGTTTCTTTCCCTTGTTCTTGGAAACCTTTTGGTTTGCTTTTGTTTTTTCTTTAAACCATCTGGTTCTTTTTCTTTCTTTTATTTTTGGTTTTCCTTGTTTTCATTTTTCTCATGGTTTTCTTTTTTTTTTGTGTGTGTGTTTTATATTCTTTCCATGCCCTAGTTTACCTAAGGGTTTGTATTACCTAGTCAATTTTTTTTGAATTTGATAAACTTTGAATTTCTAACCGTTATGAATCAAGGGTCTAAATTATTTCTTTTCCTGATCCCAAAGGCATGTTTAAAGATATTGTTAGATTTATTTTTCCTTTGTGATTTTTGATTGTGCTGATCCTAATTCCCACATTTATTTTGAAATCAAGATTTGGAACTACACTATGTGCTTAAACCATCATTTGGGTCCAAGTTTTGGTTTTGTCTCGATTTCAAATTTTGATGTTTCATCAGGATTGTAGTTCAAGTTGTGACTTCAAAAAATTTCAAGAGTTCTAGCAATGTATCAACTTGTGTCCCGATTTTGATCCCCACATTACCATCAGGATCGGATTTCAAATAGGCAATAAACCCTTGAAATACCTTTAAATTCTATGATTTAGTGGCATCATGGTTCCCATTTCTAACATAGTGTCAGGATCAGAACTTAGAGTTGACCTATCCTCACTTAAATGCTAAAGGTCAGTTATCATACAATTTTTTGATTTCAACTTCTAATGTTTCATTAGGATTAGAACTCAGGACATAACTCAAAATTTTTCACTCCCTTGGGTACGGTTCTAAACCATATCTTGATGTGGACATCTAATGCCTCATCAAGATCAGAATTTAGAGAGAACCCTTTATCAAATCCATTTGATAAGTATCAGTGCTTGGTGTTAACCCAATCCCTATTTCACAACGCTTCACAAGATCAGATCATAGAATGAAATTAAACCCTTGTCACCATTGTTGGTATAGGTGTTGGGTAAAGGCTCGATCCTAATGATCGATAGTATTGAAATGTTGTTATACTAGGGCTAAGTTCAAGGTATTCCCCGATTCCAACTTTTGACACAGTTCAGTGTTAAGCTTAGAATGGTCAAGTCTTTGGTTTAATCCCAAACCCAAAAGCCAAAAAAATTGAATTAACTTGTAGAATGGGAATTTTTCTTGAATGAATGGGATTTGATATAAATGATTGTGCTAATATTTTCTTTGCATGTCTTCTCTTTGTTTGATAATGGTCAATATTGTAGGTGATTAACAAATGTTTGATTTAGAGGAAGAAGTGCCCAATGAAGGAACATCAAAAGGAGCAAGGGTTGAAAAGTTGAAATTGGAATAGCTTCCTATTACAATGAATTACAAGTTCCAGGGGACCCCAGTACCATCTAAGTTTTTTTTCGAGGTAATGAAGATTACAGATACACTTGTGGGCCACATTGACCTTAAGCAATTCTATGATGATACTTTTTTAGAAGATGCTTCCCTAAGGGAAAAGAGGATTACTGGTTCTAAGTTGGCACACATGGCTCCTTTCCCTATTGTTGTGCAATGTCTGGAGTTCATTTTAACTACTGCATAAAATTATAATCAAACTCAGATGTAGTGTATTGATTCATAAGGAAATGTGATCACTGATTTAACTCTAGTGATGATTAGACCGGTTTTTGATCCTTCTATTCATGCTAACCCCAAGATTATGTTTGAAGCTTATGCACTTAAACACTGGGAAACGTATGAGGAAGGTAATAAAAGTCTTATTAATAAGAGGTGGCTTAAGACAAAGAAGAAATAAATAAAGAAGATGCCACCTAAGCCTAACAAGTCTGATTTCTCTAAGGACATCGATGATATGATTACATTGTTAGCAAGAGTATTTGGAAAAGAAGACTCTTGTACCTTTGAGAATTGGACGTTCTTGTTTATTCAACTAATTCTAGATGGGAAAAAACATTTGGTCTAGGAATAGATAATTTCAAACAAAATCCATGATCAAATGTTGAAATTAATGAAAACCAAGACATTCTACATGTCTTCATATGTGATCTATTATGCTGCAAGAATGGGATGGTTTTTAGGGTTAGCTACTATTGAATCAATGAATGCTGGTCTGGATTAGAAGAAAATATGTGAGCACTATCACCAGTTAGAGCTCAAGGTAGTAGAAAGACACTTCAAAAGGGTAAAGGATGCCTTTTTATATATGTTATCATTAATCAACTCACATGACATGTTGGTTTTAGGTTATTGTGGGAGGCAATGGAAATTATTGAAGAGTGGGGATATTGGTTTATCCAATACCCCAAATCCACCTTTTTTGGACTGTTTGAGTACTATAAGCACCCTTTCAAATTACCAAGGTGTTGTGGTGATAGATGGGTCTTGATTGAGTTTTCTCGTCAAGTAGTCGAGGTGAATACCAAGTTCTCTACACAATACAAGGCTGGCTGCCACTAATTCCCAATGCAATTGAGGTTTTATTCATGTTCCTCTTCCATAGTAG
This sequence comes from Sequoia sempervirens, assembly GCA_007258455.2. NCBI lineage: Eukaryota > Viridiplantae > Streptophyta > Pinopsida > Cupressales > Cupressaceae > Sequoia > Sequoia sempervirens. The sequence continues at coordinate 60,612 of VDFB02197293.1, forward strand.
CTAATACAACAATGGAGTAGTTTCAGATCATGAATTTTAAACATCATACATCTAGGAAAGACTTTGATATGAGGGAACGATGAATGGTGTGTATGCTTCATAGTTTCCCCTCCATCGTCCACTTCTCGAAAACTTTTGGGAAAACTTGAAAGACCAATTTGAAGTAAGAAGAAGGGGATTTGAAATGTTGACCATTCCCTAAATAAAAGATTTCAAATTTAAAGGGGGCATACTGCAACATAGATTTTTGGTTCCCGAATGCTACTCTTGCTCTCTTAGGGTTTTTCACCTAAAAGGAGAGAGATTCGGGTAAAAAATGCTAATGATTCACTCAAATAAGGATGTATGTGATGTTTTCTAAGCTAAATGAAGTTGAATAAATGAAATTGACTAATCTAGATGACTGAAAATGAATGTAAAAGTGCAATCACAACTATGTTTGAAAACACACTATGATATGAAAACAACTATGTAAATGAAGAAATAATGCAAAACAGAAAGAAAAGGGATGAATCTGAGCGCACCTAGATGAATTGTGATGGTTCTGGAGTGTTTTGAATGCTGATGGAAATTACTAATTTTTCACAGTGGGGCTCATTCGCCCAGGGTAGTGAATCAGTCCACCTATTGATGAAAAACTGTCGGAAGCTAGTTTCTGTCTGTCTGGATCCAAAATTTGAAAAAATTTAGATATTTAGTCCTAAGGTGGGGCTCATTCACCACTGGTGGAAAATCAGTCCTCTCCCAAATTTTTGAAAAATTAGGAGACAACTTTGCAACACCAGATCTGGAAATCATTGCTTCTTGGGTTTCCAAAGTCCAATTTGTAGGAAACAAGTAGAAACCCTTCTCCAAGCTTGAAATTGACTTATGTTGACTCAAAGCACCTATTTGACTTGAAAACCAATCTTCAACACCTAACAACCTGTCAAATCTACACACAAAAGGGCATGTGTAGGATCATCATGGAAAAAATAGGCCCTTAAGTGGCAAAAAACTCAGAAAAATCAAAGTTAGGCAACTTGACGTAAACATTTGAATAAGTTAGCTATATTATTCAAAAAATATGTAAGAATAGAATCTGTAGAAAATTGAATGTATTTTCTAAACTACTAGGTTTATTTTTATTTTTTGAATCTATTTGGGGAAAATTTGAAATTTCAATGCAGTAGTACTTAAATTTCAGGGAAAAAATAAGTAGGTGTTTGTCCGACCGCCCTAACCACAATAAAATGATAATATTTTCTTATAATATTTTAGATATAAGTAGAGGAATCATGTTAGGATGTGATGCATATTTTTTTGTAATTTTTTTCCAAGTAAATAAATAATTATTAATTTTTTATTACAACTTCTAAAAAATATAAAAACTTGAATGTCTAACCACCTTAACTTGGTAAAAATTCACAACATGTTTCTTTTTTTAATCCTATAGTATGTGAAGCATAGAATATGATGCATGTTTTGGATTTAAAAAATGTGATACCGTTTGAAAGCTATAGATGTTTTTTAATCAGCCTATCAATCAGGACATTACTCGTAATTCAAATAGAAAATGAATAATAATTGTTTATTAAATTCAAAGTGAAGCATAATTTATATTGGTGGAAAACTGAAAATCTCCTCTAAAAACCCTTTTCGTTTCATCAATTTTGGGTAAAAAAAATTTGTCAACTACATACCCATCATATTGCCACTTTTTGGCCCATCATGATCTTGCACATACCCAAAAGGCTGCAAACAAACATGCAATATGTGGAAAATGGTTAAGGGTTAGTGAATAGGAGTTTTCCTTGGTCAAACCCCACTTTTTATAATTGAACCTTGAAAAGCTAATGAAATGAAAGAAAAAGATAAAGTAATAACATGCAAATGTTATCCACTTACCTAACCCTTGATGTTGCAAATTTGAAGTAATGTTAATGGATGCTTCAAAGTGCTTGAATAGTGCTTGAAATGATGATGTAAAATGCTTGGATGCTTGAGTGTGATGTGAGATTGCATGAATAAGTTGGGAGATGTAAAATGCATTGAAAATCAGATGTTTATACAAGTCTTGTGCCTTAATATCTATTCATACCTCATCACGGGCCAACATCAAGTGCATTTGAATAAAATCCCGAAAGGAAATTTCAAATATTTTGAATTTGGGGCCAAGGGGGCCACCCATGGGGAATGGGTCCCACCATGGACCTAAAACCATGTGTTGGGAAAAATGTTGTATTTAATGTTGTTTGTCACGATAACATCCAAAAATACACTAAATAAATTCATATGCGGGTATAAAGGGGACAAATAAAGCATGATAAATGTGTAAATAGTGAAGATGTGCCTAGAAAAGCATGAGATCTTGTTACAATACTTTACAACACTTGAAAATAGGACTTGATGATGAGTAAAAAGGTGATTTTTAGGTGAATTGTATTGAATAGAGTCTAAAAGAATATAGAAAGGTCTTACAACACTTCACACCACCTTTACAAGACATCATTCTTTGAGTTTTAGTACCTAAGTAATCATGTTCAAGACATGTTACAACATAAAATCAAAGCAACATAGTTCCAACACCATGAAACAAGACCGAAAAGGCCATGTAAATGACAAGGGGCCATTATTCTATGGCACATTTATCCCCCACTTTAGTGAGAGGATGAACTTGCTTCAAACTCACACTAAAGTAGCCATGAACATCGAGAGGATGGTTCAAGCGCACTTACGTTAGAAATATTGAATACAACGATCAAGAGGTATGATCAAGCCCCCAAGATAAAGATCCCATGGAAAACTAAACATAAGAACAAAGGAACACACAAGTGTTGAAATGAATTGAAAGAAACTTTGATCATCTATCCAACTAGTTATGGAAAGAGATCTAGGTTGATTGTTTGAAAAAGAGAATGTGTACTCACTCTAGGGCTATGGAACTTTAGGCTATCCGCGGGGTGAGAAGGCCCAACTGTATACTCACTTTGGGGCCACAGAACTAGTTGTCTGCAGGGTGAGAAATCCCAACAAGTAAGATACATACACTAGTTGGTATGAACTCACCAAACACAAAAGTGGTTATGGGGAAAAGTCATGTTGCTAGGTGGGCTTCCCACTCAACCATGCTAAAGTTATACCTGCTGATAACCTTAACAAGGCGCCACAAGGAAAATTCTCCTAAACAAAAGGTACCACAGTCATGCAAGGTGGAAAAAATGAAAAAAATGTGAAAATATGTTCAAAGGAGTCTTGTTAAGTTTATGCAAGGTCAATCACTTAGCGAAAATTGTGTCTAATGTCTCCAAGAGAGGGCCAATAAAAGAATAGTATATTCACAACTTAGGGGGATGTAGTGTGTCGCATCAAGTCACCAAGAGGAATGCAATATGCTAAGATAGATCACACTTATGAAGGACATCACACCCAATGTCATCCACAAAGTGACGAATGCATCACGTAAACAACAAGGCTACACTAAAAACCAAGAATGCAAAAGAATTATAGTAATGTATGCCCCCCACTCTAAAGGAATTGCTTCACATTATTTTGTGAGCAATTACTTTAATGTAGAGAAGAAAAGAAGATGAAAAAAAGAAAAACAAGACATGAGAGCCAACTCAAAATGATCTATGCCAAGTCATATGTTTCAAAGTTATGTTGTGTCTTGTCAAGGAAAAAGAAAAAACAAAGAAAGGGAATTTCCCCCTAGAAAAGAGCACGCCAAACACATAAGGGATCTATGGATTTGGGGTCAATATGTTCATTGCTGCAATGTTTTGATTTAAAGAGCTTGGAACTGTCATCATTATAGAATGAGAAGAATGACACAAAGAGAGTGAAAAAAAAAGAACCATAAAGTTTTTTTTGAGTCAACATGGAAGAGACATTGTGGTCTCAATACTTTGCATCACCCCCAAAAGGAAAACACAAGCGAAAAGAAAATGAAAAGGAAAAAGAAAAGTGAAAAATATTTTGGGTCAACATGAAGGAGACATTTCGGTTTCAATGCCTTGCATCATCCCCAAAAGGAAAAACACAAGAAAAAGATAAAGTATAAAGGAAAAAGGGACTATTTGGGTCAACATGGAAGAGACATAGGGCATCTCTATGTTTTGCATCATCCCCAAAAGGAAAACACTAAACAAAAGCAAAAAATATAAAGACTTTTGTGAGTCAACATGGAAGAGACATAGGGAATCTCTACGCTTTGCATCATCCCCGAAAGGAAAACACAAAAAAAAAAGAAAAAAAGACAATGTACAACAAATAGAAGAATGGAAGGATGAATAGAAGTGTACAAAGAGAGGGAACATCAAATGCACGATATGGGGGAAAACGATACAATAATGACAAATAGAAAGAAAAATGCAAAAAGGATAGTTAGGCGAATGTGAGTCAACCATCTAACAAGCCATCTGCCTCCCAATCATGTTCTGTGTAATGTGAGGGTGGTTGGTTATCCAAAGGAAGAATTGCAAATTCCAAACTAGGAGTTGTACTAGGTTCTTCACTTGGTTGAGATGATTCATCATTTTGACTCATTGCAGATGAAAATAAAGATTTAAGATCATTATGCACTTCTTCATCTATTTTGGATATCATTGCATCATCATTTTCATTATCATTGAGATTACTGAAAACAAGAGGATGAAAGGTGATTTCTAATGAAGGATGGATCAAAATTTGTGGAAATTGGATTGGTTTGGTTTGTTGTGAGGGTTGCATAGGACTATCATGTGGTGGGTCAAGAGAAGAAGGGTGGTCATCTATTACTTCTGTCAACTGTGAAGGTTGATTTTCTTGATTTTTTTCTAGGCGATATTGATGAGCAAGGAGACAACGACGATGCTAACATTCTCTAGCACTGTGATTTCATTTAATTCAGTTTTGGTGTTATTGAGGAGTAAGAACGGATTGAGTCACCAAAGGTTCTTGTTCTTCTAAAGGAGGAAGAATAGAAGAAACTGAGGCGGATGGATCAACCACTTTCTCTTTTTCTTTATACACTTGTTTTATTGGAGGAGGCAAAATGGGATTGGTTTTTTTCTCTCTAGGTCACTTGGATGATGGAGGGGAAGTATTTGTGTTGGATTGCTGAAGGGGTTGGATAGGTTTTTTATGCTCAGTTTGAGTTTGAATCATGGTTTCATCTAGGATATGAGGTGTGGAAGTGGATGGGGATGGGTTATGAAGAGACAATTCAACTATTTTTTTGGCTTTAAACTTTTGATATGTGATGAAAAAGATGTCCTTTCGAGGAGTGATGGGTTCCATGGGTATAGGCCAAAAGGCTTCTAATGAAAAGTTACCTTTGGAAGCTAAGGGATTAAAGCCACTATGGTGTATAGTGAATATCTCATTGTCATGTGGAAACTTCAAACACTTGTGAACAACTAATGGGACCACTTTCATTGAGCGAATCCAAGGGTAGCCTAGCCACAAATGAAATTGGTCAGATTGTGGAATAATTGAAAATGTTACATCTGAAGTTTTAGGTCCTATCTGTAGAGGTAGTACAATTGATCCAATCGTAGGACATGCAAAACCACTATGTGTTTTAATCCATGCGGTGAGTTTATTGTAATTATCTTGATATAACTCATGCAATACTAGAAACTCTTATGTGATCACATTCTCACCACAAGTGGGATTATCTTAGATTTGGCTACCTATGTAGAGAGGACCATCAAGAAGCTTTTTGAGTATGTCTTTATTAGAAAAAGTGATATCAAGAGATTTAGTTTTTGTCCCTTATGAGGAATAATGTCTATCGTACCCACAAGGTTATCCATAGGACTAACTTGGGTAATAGTAGGACATGTATCATGTTTATTATTTGTATCAATAGAAATTACATCTGTATTTGAAGGTTCGCTAGTGAAAAATGAAGTGGTGTGTTTAGGCATTGGATTGGTGAAAATTTGCAAGTTCTGGTTAGGGGGTGAAATGGATTTA
>VDFB02197295.1:0-19008 GCA_007258455.2 Sequoia sempervirens
CTCTCCACTTAAAATCAAGAAACAAATCAGTTTTTTGGCGGATGTGGACAAGATTTAAAGTAGCAGTCATCTAGAAGCTTTCTTCTAGCTTTCTTTCTATTCTTGTCTCAATTCTTATCCACTCTTTGAAGAAGAGAAAGAAAACAAGGTTGAAATAGTTTGGCATTTCCTATTTTCATGCTTTCTTAGGTGGTTAGATGTTTATCTTCTTTAGTTTTAGAAATAAAGCGCTTGCATGTTGGCAAGCTGAGTTGTAAAAGCAAGGGGATTGTAGGGTTCCCTACCTCTTGCTTGTCTATAAGTAAGAGCGTTTGCTCATTGTTTTTCTTAACCGTACTTGTGATAACAAATTGCTGAGCCTCTTTTTCCTGCAAGTTGTTGTTTAGTTGCTGTTCACTTTGTGTAAGAACAAGTTTGCAAGTCTCTTTTAGCTGCAAGTTCTTGTTCAATGCATGTATCTTGTGTAATATTTGTTCCTGAGATTTGAGAAATAAAGTCCTGTGACTATTTTTCCCTGATATAATGTCTCAAATTTCCGTTTATTGTGTTATGCTTATATGATCTCTATTTTCATCTTGCATTGAAAGTAAGTAGATGTATGTTGAAGAGTTTATTTAAGTATTTTGTCAGATAATCAAACTTTGTCCATTTCTAATTCTTTTGCTCTGCGTTTACTTGAAAAATTAGAAACGCCATTAGAGTAGGCTAGTCGTAGTTGAAATTCCAAAACAGAAAATCTCATCTACGACGTTTGAGTTTTATAACCTTGTGCTCTTAGCTGAACCAAAAAAGATAGGCAAATTAGATTTAATTTACTTTCTTGAACACCATCATCAAAGAAGGAGTTTCCTCTTCTAATTCAAAGAGCAGTTTATCTGTGCATAGCTGTCCGTTTCTAATTCGCATTCCAGAGGTGCGAATTAAAACACCAATAGACTTCTACCTTTAATCTCACTGACGAGTCCTGAGCATAGTTCCAATTGGGTCAGGCTGCCTTTGCTGTGAGTACTTTGAACTTTCAGCCAATAACTTATTTGAATATTTCACTTTGAAATGGATTTCAATTTTCAGCTACTATGATAATTCATGAATGATCATTGATATTCAAATTATTATATTTTGATTTTGTCATTTTGATTTATGATTCAACAATTTAAATTGGACCTTGTCATTGTTTAGTTTAAGACCCTAAGTTATGACTAATGATTATCAATTTGAATTATAACTTATAAGTTGCCTGTATATTTTTTTTTATATAATCTATAGACTATACTTATTTGTTTATTAAAATATATTATCATATAGCTGTCCCCTCACCATCCCCCTACCATTCCCAAAAAAATTGGAATATTTTTGCCAATCCTGGAAACTCAGAATATCACTGAAAAACTCTTCTATACTTTTGCATAAGCTCCCTTTGTCTACTGCTCTACAGTTTTAGTCTATTTCTTCAATGACTTGCAATAGCCAATGGTGACATAACTGAAGTCATGTGCTTTAATTTTCATTGTTTACTGGCTTAGCTCATGTCACATACTGCTCCCCATTGTCAACGCTTTCATAAGCCTTAGTTCAAAGTTGCACGTTTGGCATGTTTCTATTGCATCAAGTGGAATGTCCTCTTTAAGCAATTATTTTCTAGCACTTTACTTTTGCCTATTGTTCACTAACCATTGATCTTGGAGATTGATCCCATTTATTTTCCCATAGTTAATAGTTTATGCTTTTATATCATGTGCATTGGCATTTTACTATTGGTTCAAGATATCATAAAATGGGCTCGTAGTCTTTTGTTTACCACCTATGGAAAGCTACATGGAATATTCTTATTGTGTTGTTAAAGAATGCCCTCATTAGACAATTTTCTTCAAGCATATTTGTTGGCCATTGATCTAACACTTCAATCAATGCTAACCTTTAATGTCTTTGAATGTCAATACCTCCAACAATGTATTAACAACAAGGCTTTTGTCACTTAATGTCACAATTTTTCATTGGCCATCAAGGTAAGGGTAAATACACCAAGGCACTCTTGTTCCAAGAAGACAAATAAAGCAATAACACTTGGCTCTTAATGTACTCTAATAAAGTCATTGGCCAATGATGGTATAATCATAATGTACCTAGAAATATAGTATTATAGTGTGTTAGGTAGTAATAAATAATACATTGGGGTGCATGTCCTTTGTAAGTCATCCCACAAGTTAACTAGAATATAAGTATCCCACATGTGTGGGTAAGTGGTCATGGTAGATAGTTGAATAGTATATAATAAAGACAAGAAAATCATATGAGCATACCAAGAATATTGTATGTGTTTGGATCTAATATTGAGATATAACGTGGAGGAGCTTCCTTCCAATAAGGAGCATTGTATGGTGTTTCCCTACCTCAAAGGTTTAGTCTACATTTTGAATAAAGGTAAGGATACTCAAAATTTTAAAGACTTGAAGCCCTCTATGAATAAATATGTTTTGCATTCCAATTTGCATGGTTTGGATATGGATGGATTAAATATTGTTCTTGGATATCCTTGGTTAGAATCTTTGTGGACAATCAACATAAATGTGCATAAATAAATTAATAAATCTTAGTATAGAAAGAAAAAAATCGCATTGCAAAATATTACACATAATAAAGTCCAAAGCAATATTAATGTAAAGAAAGTTCAAGAATCTAAAGAAGAATGCATAGGAGAAAGAAAGAAGAGGAAGTAGCAATAGAAAAGAAAAGACAACAAAACCAATGCCAAAAAAAGGTGATGACTCAAAGGTATGACATACAGGCATCCACATCATTAGGAGAGGCAAGAATCTCAAAGACAACCATCATGGAGGCATGATATTACCTAGAATTAAGGCCACTCACTATATATATACATGGAATTGAAGGAGCAATTACGAGTACCATTGGAACCATAAGAGCAATATGTACTCAAAACAATATAGGAGGAATTTTCACAATGATACATGGAATCAGAATGGATATGGATCAAGGATGGGAACTAGGTATCATCAAGAACAACCTATAGCAAAAAAATTATATAGTTGGATAGATAAGTGAGCATTGCATCATATTTCTACTAATTTGCAACAACTTTTTTTTGCTCCTAATGTTCTAACGACAAAACATGTTTAAGAAAGATGAATGTAATGTACCTGTGGAGCCGAACGACAAAGGTGTACTTGAACTCAAGAGTTGCTTAGAGGATGAGACAAGCTTGCTGAACAGACTATTCCATTGGAAGATGGAAGACTATGAGGTGTTCCACTGTGAGTGTAACATTCTACAGATCAGAGAAATCGAGGAAGAAGAGGAGAAGGGAACCTCCAGCTAGACATTCCGGTTGAGTACGAAGAGTACAAAGGAGTAGCAGAACTAGATGGTACATCAGCTCACAAGTTGGAATGTGACAAAATAGTCAAAGTACGAGGTGACAAAATTGTGTCGAAGCCAAAAATTAAAAAAAGTTGAAAAAATGAAAAAGGAGAGTTAAAATTTTCAAAAAATGAAAAAATTGGAAAAAGAAAAAATAAAAAAATGAAGAAAAACAAAATAGGTATAATGCAGGTGACAAAATTGTGTGAAGTGAGAATTGAAAAAAGTGGAAAAAATGAAAAGGAGAATTAAAATTTTCAAAAATGAAAAAATTGAAAAAAAGAATGAGAAAATCAAAAGTTGGAAAAAAATTAAAAAATGAAGAAAAAATTAAAATAAAGAGAAAAAATATTAAACATTTGAAAAAAGGAGAAAAATAAAAAAGAGCAAAAGTTATGGAGGCAAAAATTAAAATCAAGAATATTAAATTAAAAATTAAAGTGAACGAGGATGTACAGCCAAGTGAAAGAAATAAGTTCAAGCATAAAAGGAGCACATCGTACACAATTGGCAGAAAACCATCAAAGGAAAAATTAGTGCAAGAAACCGTACGACAATCTATACACAGAAGAGGGACTCAACAATTGAGCAACAAAGCACATACCGTACAACTTGAAGAGAAGGCAACACAAATTCGCAAAAGGAAAGGAAGACATCAAGTGCAACCTGGAGAAGTTTGTATACGAAAAATGAAGGGAACTAGAAACAGAGCTCATAAAGTACAAGTGAAGAAACAGAGCAATGGAGGGCACAGACCATATGGAACACAGTACGGAAGTCAAGGAAGGCAAAGTTTGATCAATGAAATCGTACAACAATCTCTGAAAGGACTTGCACAATGGGTGATTGAAGACACTGTGCAATAGCTCGTGACCAATAAAATCGTATGGCCTTCCAAAGCAAAGGACAGATGATTGGAGGTGTTATCTGGGCGAAATCAAAACCTGTACAAATCTCACCATACAAAAGGATCACCTCAGACCGCCCCTTTCAGAACAGTTGGGAGTGTACGATCAAATGGACAACATACAACTGTACACAATAGGGGAAGGAACAAGCTCATACGAAATGTGAGAACTGGACCATGTAGAGGAGATTGTCAATCCATATGGCGAACAAAGAGTACAACGTATGACACATGGCAGACAAGGACGTACAACATAAGACATAAGGGGCAAAGCAAAGGTTTCGTACAATATACGGGCAGCAAACCACAATCAAATGTCGTATGAGATAGGGAGAAGACCACCGTAGGAGGAGTTGATGGACAAACCAAAGAATCAATAACAGTACAAAAATTTGATAGTCAATCCATCCAAACAGTATGCCTTTGCACTGTAAACAACCTCCTTCCTTGGTGGAAAGTGCAAAATCTGTATTTGTTGGCTTTCTCAGCATTGCTTCTTGCCTCTTAAAAATCATGAAAATGAGGTGCGTGATGTAGTTCAATGTGGTTTTGAAAGTCTTAAATTGGCTTTGGCGTTGCCCCTAGACCCCCACAAGGGGCGCACCCTTTGACCCTGGTAGGGGTACTGCCCCCAAACCCCCGCAAGGGTCGTTGCCCTTGATCTCGCTAGGGGTGTTGCCCCCAGACCCTCGTCAAACTCATTTGAATTGCCAAATCCAAGCAACCTCACAACTAGAAGTATCACAGTCAATTTGCCCAACCTCATGCCCAGCACATCCAAAAGAGTCAGGAGAGGAGTCCAGTGATGAATCCAACAAAGTGTAAATTGAGATCAGTGAGCCAAATGTCAATGACCTATACCTAAGTGAACTACAAGAGATGGCAAGAGTTATATGCAAAGTCAGTGCAATTGGACAACAGTCAAACATGGGACATGATCCCTCAATGGTACATGAGGTCGAGAGGATCTTGGTGTTTATGTAGCCGAAATGCAAAGGAGGGTGGCCTAGAGTAGAGACGACCGAAACTACCAGGCAAGAGTTGGCAAACTACATTCAAAAGTCACAAGAGCAGTTGGCCGCCGAGCACATGAGAGTTGCAGCTTTTGTGGAGTCATTGGCTGAGAGGGAGCGAGTGTTGGCAGAGAGAGAAGGGCAGTTGGGGGAGAAGGGGAGGCTATTGCTGGAACAAAATACGTAGTTGCCTGAGGTATAGTGACTCCTAGTCGAGGAAGGTCACCTATAGGCGAAGGATAAGGAATTGTAGGATAGGGGTCAAGAACTCGAGAAGGCGAAGGCCAAGGCCAAATTATCTGAAGCAGTCCAAATGGTGAAGCTTGCACGTGAGAGGCAACTAACAGCCAACCAAAAGCTTCAACACCTCAAACAGCAGCACTCAACGACAACGACCCCTACATCGTCAGTACAACCAAGGGCGCCCTTTCACCCCTCCCTCTTCTTGATTTTCCCTTTCTATGATCCCCATTTTTGTTTCTTGTCACCTGGAAGACAACTACTTTGGGGGGGATGATGTAGTCGACCAAGAGTGTTATTAGTTGACCAAATAATATAATTAAATAAAACTATAGTTAGGCAGCAAATATTTTATATACTTTATGTTACATGTTGTTTCGGGAAATTAAGTCCCCAACTAGTTGGATTAGTTGTAACGAAGAGTCGCAATGGTTGGTTTCTCAACCACCGCCAACGACTATATATACTTGGGTCATTGTAGTTGGGACATGTGATGATATTGTTAAGACGCCCTTGTGCTTCATTGCATTACATTTTGATTATGACATATTGTACAGATGATTGTATTCTGGTTCTATTGCATTAATAAATGAAATACCATTGTTCCGTGCACTATGTATTTGTGAATGATTCCCATACATGTTCTATGTTGTGTGAGTTTATTTCTGTTTACTCTTGTAATATGTTGAATCTATTCCTGTGAGTAAACACCTTCCAATCCCTTCTCCCAATGTGTTATGTCACATTCACATGGATGTCGAAGATGTCTTCTATTGGGTGAAATAAGACCATCAAATGCCAAAAAAATGAACTAAAGTAGTGAAAATTGTGTGGATTTTACTTTATCCCGTCACCAAGTGAGTTTAGGCCAAGAACTTGGTTGAGTCCTAGTCAAGAACTCGCTAAGTACTCAACTAACTCGTCCCTAACTTGACACATGAGTCATGTCAACTTCGCATGGCAAGCAAAAAAACTCGTGAGTTGGGCAGAGTGAACTAAGTTCTTAGCAAGTTTTCACTCTATGGTTACCACAATGTAACATTTATTCATTCTTTTGGTCTATATATGAGGAACTTGCAAATTCTCAATAAGTATTAGCAATGTAAGTTTCTTTTGGTCTAGTGTTCTAGGAGATATTGAGAGAGTATGGACTCAGTTTCACTTGGTTATCGTGCTATCAAGGGTCCAATTTACTCAAGATCAAAGGATTTATTCAAAGGATTGAGGTTTGTTCTCTCATAGTGTTAATTTAAACTTCTTATATGAAGTATGGGTAAGAGGTTTGGGAAGAGACCATGCTTGGGTCTCTCCTAACCCAAATATTTGCAAAGGTGACTTGAATCTAGTGAGAAGCAATGTGTTCATTGGAGCTTATGGGAAGATTTTGAGAATGTAATGTCCCTTGTCCTGCTTTACCCTAGAATTCACTTGTTGATTAGGTTTAGGGTTTCTTCTTTTCAAATGAATGTTCTCTCTAATGAAGTAATCTTGGATTGAAATCATTCATCATATGAACAACATTTCCACATATACATATGTCTATTAGCATTAATATCCAGATATCAAAATATAAACATAATCACAAGCAATTATTACTACATGAGGAGTGGCATGGGTAGATCCACCCTAAAGTCCTTTGCCAAGCCCAAGAGGTTGTATACCACAACTCTCTCTTCTCGGCGACTTAGTACCTGCTTTCTCCACCCATGTCATCACCTCGGAAGACACTTAACCTACCAAGGGAAGCTAGCGAAGCTTACAAGCGGTCTAGGCCTACCACCCCTCCATGGCCTAGGCAGATTCTTGAGTGGGACCACCACCCCTCCATGGCCCACCCATTCCTTCAGACTAGGTAGAATCTTAAGTGGAGTTTCCACTCCTCCATGGCCCATCCTTGCCTTGGGTTCCAAGGGCGGAATCTTGAGTGGGGTTTCTAGGCACCACTTTTCTCAGGCCCTTCCTCCCTAGTAGGTTTGCAAACACTCAGAAGACAATCTTTAAGTAAACACATATGTTTGCATTCATTTTTAATTCATTTTAAGTCAATGTAAAGATCATGGCCTAGAACAATTATAGCCATTATAACATTAAAAAGGCATTGCACTAATAATTAGAGCAGCAACATCTAGTATGTATAGTCAAGTCTAAATTAATGAAGAAACAATATATATAAGTCTATGGGCAGTTCTATCAATATTTCATTCTACTGATATATACATAGCATCATGAATATATATTTGCTAAAAGACAATGCATCAATGAATACAGAAATCAGAGTTAACCATTTCAGAATTGCAGCAATCTAAATTTATCATATTCTTCCCTATGTTGCCTGTAAATGATGTGTGCATACTAGAGTTTTAGATTTATCACCTTGAGTCATTCAAGGGTCAGTCATGGTATGGACAGCAATCAGATCGGGTTTTATCTCTAAGCCTTTTGTATATTAGATAAGGGAAAAATAGTCTGTTGTATTTATTAAATAGATCGCAGGGTGTAGTAAAAAAATTTCAGACATCTATTGTTGAGTGATTTTCTAATTCTGAAGCTTGGAAATGCTAAACATTCATGGCTAAGTGAATGGACTTCACCTAATTTGCTGTGTCCCTCCCATGTCTCCTTATTCCTTACTTGCCTTCATGTTCTTTACCAATTGATGATCTCTTGCTTGACATATATCTCCTCCTTATATCCACGATGGTGGAAAGTCATATCCCCTTCTTGCAAATGGACACATCTCCTTTTACATCTTAATTGATCCCAAACTAACACTAATTAACTATTAGTGCTTGGTGGCATTCCTGAAGACTTCCAACCATAAGGATATCATTGAATGGAAATCCCGTCACTTCAGCATGGAGGTATTTTATATGTTAGATTGTCCTCATTGTGCCGACCTTGCTTTAACCTATAAACATTGCAGCATAATCTTCAAATGGATCTCATGTGGCGTATATGTGTCCCTACCAACTTTGATATCGAATCCATTGCTACAGTCATGTTTGTGTTGGCGGGACTCACTCAGGAACGTTTAGAGGAGGCGTTTGTTAGAGACCTTCCAATAACAAGATTATCGATAGCATAGGGCATTTGACTTTGTGGGTGCGGAACCATGTCTAGAGTATACGAGTGTGTTATTCTTTAGCGGGATGTAATGTTCCTAGGTTATCTTTTAATATTTATAATTTATATTTGACTATTATAATGTATATTAGTTTTCTACATTTTAATATTTATTATATTATGTTTGATAATTTCATTATAATATGTCGTGTGATAATTAAATTGCTAATTGTTCATAATTTCAATATGTATTTTGTTTTTATTCTATTTATTTACTCCAATGCATGATTCGATTCCGGGGACATGATAGTCCTCCCCTCTCAATTTGCTTGCCCTCAAGCAACTCCCTTTTAAATGTCATAGATATCTTTTAATCTTAATGCACGAACTTAAGAAGAGGATTAAATCTCTGTTCACTTGATAAGGAAACCTTAGGGGTCTTATGAAGAAAGTTCAAATTATATCTTACAATTCTTACTGGGAAGATGGATTGGGTTATGTGTTTCTAGATCTTGAGGGGGGTAAGGGTGTCATAATTACTAGATTTGCTCCTCCACGAAGCTCCATTTGTTTATTATCTTTTCTTCCTTCAATTGGATACCTTTGAGATCTCCTTCCTCGTATCTAGTTTTCTTGCTTGGGTGCTCTTTGCTTTCTCCCTCGGGGATTGCTTCTATCTTGTGGGTTCGGCCTTTACATTTGTGATCATGTCCCCATGGATTTTGGCATGTGAAACATAACCCTTTTCTTTTTAATTTCTCCATTGCTTTGCACCAGTGATATCGGTCTCACTTCTCATTACACAATGAGCATGTCCTAAGTATTTCTTCCCTTCTGGGCCTTTCTTCTTTGCGAGGGTTGTTGGAGGGGGAGGTAAAGTTCCTAGGTTTGTCTCTTGGTAAGTTATCTTCAAATTTCATGGCCTTCTGAATAGCTTCATCTAAACGGGTGGGTTCTAGTGCACTCACCATACTTTTGACTAACCCCCTTAATCCCTCTATGAACAAATAGGTGAGTCTCTCTTGAGAAATTTCAGGGACCATGACTGCCAGTTTTTGAAACTCGGTCGCGTAATTCTCTATAGTTCCTTGTTGTCTTACTCGGGTGAGCTACCTAAAGTACCATTCTGGATGCCTTTGGTCAAATCTTTTGATCAATCTTTGAGTGAAATCATCATAGGTGGTAACTTGTTGATGACCTTGGGTTATGAGGCCGTGGTGCCACCATTCATAGGCCATCCCTGTTAGGTGCAACACGAAAAATTTGATTGCATTTTCCTGTCATTGGGCTTAAAGATAGGTACGTATCCAACTTTTGTACCCATGAGCGTGCGGTGCTCTTTCCTTCTCCGTCAAAATTGGGGAGGGTTAGTTTGCTTACCCTATTTTTGAGATCCTTGTCGGGTTGATTGTTTCTTTCCCTTTCCCTTCTAGGAGCAGTTCTTGGTTTGGCCTCACAATAATCTTTAAAGGGGATGGTGCTCCTAATTTCGGAATTTAGTCTATCATATGCTGCTGCAACCTCATCTACATTATCTGTGGGGGGTTTGTTGGCTTCACTTCCTTCCATTTGTTCTTCCCTAGGCAAGAAAGAAGGTCTTGTGGGCCTAGAGCTTGTGGCTCTTGAGGGCATAGGATCATTGTTTTCACAATGGTTAGAGCTTGTCTCCCTTCCATTATTGCCACTCATGTTTTGGATGACTTGGAGAAGTTGTGAAGTTCTTTCACTCCTTTCGTTTTGGTCCTTAAGTGCCTGGGTGGGTTGTTCCATGAATGCCTGCAACTCGTTATTCGTGAGTGTGTCCATGGTGTTGTTTGTGGTGGTGTTTTTCCTAGAGTATTTTCTATGGTAGGTTTGCATTTACCACTTTTCACAGGATGGCAAGATTATGCTCTGATACCACTGTAATGTCCCTTGTCCTTCTTTGCCCTAGAATTCACTTGTTGATTAGGTTTTGGGTTTCTTCTTTTCAAATGAATGCTCTCTAATGAAGTAATCTTGGATTGAAATCTGCATTCATCATATGAACAACATTTCCACATATACATACGTCTGTTAGCATTAATATCCAAATATCCAAATATAAACATAATCACAAGCAATTATTACTACATATGAGGAGTGGCATGGGTAGATCCGCCCTGAAGTCCTTTGCCAAGCCCAAGAGGTTGTATACCACAACTCTCTCTTCTCAGTGACTTAGTACCTGCTTTCTCCACCCATGTCATCACCTCAGAAGACACTTAACCTACCGGGGGAAGCCAGCAGAGCTTATAAGCGGTCTAGGCCTACCACCCCTCCATGGCCTAGGCGAATTCTTGAGTAGGACCCCCAACCCTCCATGGCCCACCCATGCCTTCGGACTGGGCGGAATCTTAAGTGGAATTTCCACCCCTCCATGGCCCATCCTTGCCTTGAGTTCTAGGGGTAGAATCTTGAGTGGGGTTTCTAGGCACCACTTTTCTCAGGCCTTTCCTCCCTAGTAGGTTTGCAAACACTTGGAAGACAATCTTTAAGTAAACACATACATTTGCATTCATTTTTAATTCATTTTAAGTCAATGTAAAGCTCATGGCTAGAACAATTATAATCATGATAACATTAAAGAAGGCATTACACTAATAATTAGAGCAGCAACATCTAGTATGTGCAATCAAGTCTAAATTAATGAAGAAACAATATATATGTCTATGGGCAGTTCTACTTCTACCAATATTTCATTCTACTGATATATACATAGCATCATGAATATATATTTGCTAAAAGACAATGCATCGATGAATACAGAAATCAGAGTTAACCATTTCAGAACTGCAGCAATCTAAATTTATCATATTCTTCCCTATGTTGCCTGTAAATGAGGTGTGCATACTAGAGTTTCAGATTTATCGCCTTGAGTCATTCAAGGGTCAGTCATGGTATAGACAGCAATCAGATCAGGTTTTATCTCTAAGCCTTTTGTATATTAGATAAGGGAAAAATAGTCTGTTGTATTTATTAAATAGATTGTAGGGTGTAGTAAAAAATGTTCAGACATCTATTGCTGAGTGATTTTTTAATTCTGAAGCTTGGAAATGCTAAACATGAATGACTAAGTGAATGGACTTCACGTAATTGCTATGTCCCTCCCACGTCTCCTTATTCCTTACTTGCCTTCTTGTTCTTTACCAATCGATGATCTCCTGCTTGACATATATCTCCTACTTATATCCACGATGGTGGAAAGTCATATCCCCTTCTTGCCAATGGACACATCTCCTTTTATGTCTTAATTGATCCCAAACTAACACTAACTAACTATTCGTGCTTGGCAGCATTCCTGAAGACTTCTGACCATAAGAATATCATTGAATGGAAATCTCGTCACTTCAGAGTGGAGGTATTTTATATGTTAGATTGTCCTCACCGTGCCATCCTTGTTTTAACCTATAAACATTGCTACATAATCTTCAAACGGATCTCATGTGGTGTATATGTGTCCCTGCCAACTTTGATATCGAATCCATTGCTACAGTCGTGTTTGTGTTGGTGGGACTTACTCAGGAATGTTTAGAGGAGACATTTGTTAGAGACCTTTCGATAATAGGATTATCGATAGCAGAGGGCATTTGACTTTATGGATGCAAAAGCATGTCTAGAGTATACGAGTGTGTTATTCTTTAGCGGGATGTAGTGTTCCTAGGTTATCTTTTAATATTTATAATTTATATTTGACTATTATAATGTATATTAGTTTTCTACATTTTAATATTTATTATATTATGTTTGATAATTTCATTATAATATATCTTGTGGTAATTAAATTGCTAATTGTTCATAATTTCAATATGTATTTTGTTTGTATTCTATTTATTTACTCCAATGGGTGATTCGATTCCGGGGACATGACAGAGAATGCAAGCCTAATGGCTAAGCTAATAGTGAGGGGTTTACTTCATTACAATATGTTTTTACCCATATAATTGCACATACTCCAAATCAAGAGCCTAGCTTAAGAGCAAATGATAGCTTGAATAAACTTTGTCCAAAGTTATTTTTAAACAATAACCATTTTTTCTAGTATTTTAATGCTAAGAGACAAATGTCAATCATCCAAGTGAGATGAACATTGTCTCTTAGTGTAATGTCCCCATTTTAGCCATACGCTCTTCGGTGATCGATAGCCTATTTCTGGAAATCCGTAGGCTTGTTTGAGGTAAAATCAGGGTTTCCTTGTTTGGAGGTTTTTTGGCATTTCTCAGAATTTACTATTTTTAGTAAGTTCTAATTTTGGCAGTGGTCCAGTTGGCAGCTCTTCAGTAAGTTTTCCATTTCAGTTGGAGCAGTTGAATATTGTTGAATTTGGCTATTGAGGTGAAAAAGGGAGAATGAGTTATTTCAAGTTATTAATGTTTTAATTTTAAGTTGACCCTGTTGATGATAACATTCAGCTTCAATCGCATTCTTCCAGCCTATTATTGTTGATTAAATAATCTTTATTTTTTATTTTTTTATTTTATTTTTATTCAAGGGGTAAAATGCTTTTGGTGAGAACTATGAACGAAAATACAATCATTCAACAATACCCCCAGCGAGGTTTGAACCTTGGTGGCAAGAACAACAATGCCACCTATAAACCATCACACCATGCCAATACGATTAAATAAATTAAATAATAGCTAGAGAGCTATTTAATTTATAGAGTCCTCTATCCATAAAGAGGTGCGATTTAATTTGATTGGCACTAGTTTCTATGTGTGCCAACTTTCTCCCTATTGGTTGCGTCATAAATAGAAAAGGCATTTGTTATTGGAGGCCGACCTCCTATCCTTGTAATTATATTTTGTATGGTGGCCGACCTATCTCTTGAAGAGGTGTGACCTCTCTATCATTGTGTATATATAGAAGATCATTTGTTCTCATTTACACATCAAGCAAGTTCGATTCATTCCTTCATTCAAGTGCGAATTTCATCAAGAGCAGATTGCGAATTTCTTCAAGGACAGATTTAGATATCAAGGAAGTGCAGATCATTATAGGTCATTGCATCTAGTGTAGGTGCTGAATATTGGCCTTGTGATTGGCCTCATTGTAAAGCGAATTGTTGCCACTATTTATATAGATAAGAGAGATCTTTGTTGCTGGGTTTTTCTCCCTCAAGTGGAGGGTTTTCCCAGGGTATCTGCTGTGTTATTGTGTCTGATTTGAATTAATTTTCTGTGCATACAATCTGATCATTAAAATTTACATGGTATCAGAGCGGATTTGAGAGGATCGTGATCAGATTATTCCTAATCAGCACTACCCTATTTGTTCATTTATCTACATCAGTCAAGATGGTGAACGGTTTGAAGGTTGAGGATAGACTCGAAGGAGCATCTAACTTCACTTCATGGAGATTTAGGATCATGCTTACCTTGCGTGAAAATGACTTGGGTGAGTTCGTGGAGTCTAGCGTTCCTGAACCTGAGGAGGAAGAAGAAAAGTTGCAGTGGGTGAAGAAAGACATTAAAGCAATGAAGATATTGGTTGATTCCGTCAAGGATCATATTGTTCCTATCATCTCTAAGTTGAAGACAGCGAGAGATATGCTCAAAACCTTGGAAGAGATGTACGAAATCAACAATACCAGCCGAGCACTTGCACTAAAGCATCAATTGCATCATGTGAAGATGTCAAAGGGAGAATCTGTTATTGCATACTTCATGAGGATTTCAGATTTGAGAGATCAGCTCTCAACAATTGGGCATATGGTTGATGACAAGGACTTGACCATGCTCACTCTCAATGGTCTACCTTTGTCTTGGGAATCTTACATTCAAGGAATTAGTGCAAGATCAAAATTGCCTAAGTTTGATCACCTAAGATCTGATTGCATTCAAGAAGAATCAAGGTTGGTGGCAAGAGGAGTTGGTCAAAGTTCAAAGAATGAAGACATTCATGTTCTCGCCTCCCATACTTCAAAGAAGAAAGGAAAAGATGGAAGAAAGGGTCTCTTCAAGAGGAATCGAGACAAGGGAAATGATGATACACCTCCCTTCAAGAAGAAGAGAGACATGTCCAAAATTCAATGCTTTAGATGTGATAAGTTTGGGCACTTTGCTAAGCACTGCCCAACTAGACCTAAGCTACAAGTCACTGTTGTGGATGTTGATGATGCCTCTCCGCAAAAGGATTCAAGTGAATATTTGTTCTATTCGGCATTATCAAGCAGTGTACCTACCGACACCAACACTTGGATAATCGACAGTGGTGCTTCACGACACATCACCGGTTTTAAGGAGCACTTATCAAGTTTGGTGGAAAAGGAGTCTTCTGAACAAGTCATCATTGGAGATGATGCTAGCTACTCCGTGAAAGGAATTGGGACCTCTACACTTCATTTGGATTTTGACATCTCACTTCAGTTGGGTAATGTTCTTTATGTTCCTGGGATCAAGCGCAATCTTATTTCAATTTCAGCCCTAGAAGATAAAGGATATCAAGTTGCCTTCTCCCAAGGCAAAGTTCTAGTGTGGATGAAGAACTCTAGCTTCAAAGATGCTCAAGTAATTGGAGTTAGACATGAAAACCTTTATGTTGGCGTTTAAATTAGCACCTCTGGAATGCGGTTGAAAACGGACACTATGCACAGATAAACTACTCTTCAAATTAGGAGGGAAGCTCCCTCTTGCTGATGGTGATTGAAAGAAAGTAAACTAAAACTAAGTTGCCTATCTTTTTGATCAGCTTAGAGCACAAGGTTTTTTAAACACAAACGCCGCAGCTGAGATTTTCTGATATAAGAAGTTCAACTACAACTAACTTAAACTAAAGACGTTCCTAACCTCTCAAGTAATAGCAGAGCAAGAGAAGTTAGAAATTAACAAGGTAGATTTTATGACAAAAATACTTCAATAATCTCTCTTTCAACGAACACCTACACACTTCACTGCAAGCCGAAATAAAGATTATAAAAGTAGAACATAGATAACGGAAATCTGAGATTTTGGACCAAAGTCAAAGAGGCTCATGATTTATTACTCAAATGTTGAAACAAAGCTCGCTTCTAACATGCCTTGAACAAGAAATTGCAGCTAAAGAGGCTTGCAAACTTATTCTTAGCACAATAGAAAACAGCAATCTCACTAACTCCTTGTTGGCTAAAGAGGCTCAACAATTTGCTTATCACAACACAAATGAACAATACTTGAGCAACAAATAGAAGGCACAATAGGCTCAGCGTTTTGTTCTCACTAGCACGGTTTTAACTAAGTGAACTGAAACTGAATAACAATTTGCTGCAATTCAGGCTCGCAATTTGCTATGACAATAACCGTTAAAGAAACTAAATGAGCAAAGGCTCTTATTTATAGAGAAGCAGAGGAGTAGGGAACCCTAAAATCTCCTTCACAATCTAGGGCTTGCCCAGCAAGCAAGCTTTATTACTAAATCTAGAAAGATAAAACCCTAGAAAGCAGAAAAAAGCGGGAAACGCCAACTATTACATCTTATCTTCTTTCTATCCTCAAAGAATGGATAAGGATTATTCCAAGAATAGAAAGAAAGCGGGAAAGAAAGCTTCTAGAAGAAAGCTGCTTTAAAGCTTGATCACATCCGCTAGGAGTTAGAGGGTATATGGATTCGATGCATCTATGCCATCATGACAAAACACGGCTTTTCAAGAATATCTTCAGCATCTGCAATAGATCTCAAGAAATCTTCGACCTCATTGGCCACTTTATCGAACTTTGCTGACATCACTCAAATATGGCCTATCCTTCCACCAACTGGACTGCAACTGTGAACAACACTCTGAAACTGATTTTGCACTTCCTCAAGCCCGATGTAGGAACCATCTTCAAGACTGTATTGAGAGGGGATCTCTATGACGAATTCGCTGATAAAAAAAAGAGCTTCAACCACCTTTTGTCTGCCCGGTGATGAATTCTTAGGATATCCTCTCATAGGTTTTAACTTTGAAAACATGACGCTCTCTCCAGGCAAGGATTTGTCTCTTGTCTTCTCTTGAAACTGCTGAACCGTAAGCCGTGTCTAAATCAGCAATGATAATCTCATGTCTCGGTTTTACTTCAGCCAGTGTCTGTTCAAATCCTTGGATACCTTGGCGTAGCTTATGAGCGCCTTCCCTTAACTGGAACATCTGTGCCAAGATCTCCCTTCCTCTGACAATGAAGCTCTCGATCCACTCTGAGTCTCTTTCCACATATATTGTTGTCTTAACTGATGGTGATCAGCTGGTGTCTCCAAGACCTGGGGCAGCAACTGGGTTGCTTGTGAAGAACCATGGACAAGGTTAGAAATGAAAAGCCTGAGCTGCTGATTTTCAGCTTTGAGGGCTGCCTTGTGTTCCCCATCTTTAAGCACTCTTTCTTGAAGGTTTTCGGATACAACTTTGAAGAGAATCAAATCTCCATGTCTGGTATTTCTACCGAGATTAGCCTTGACCATGACGAAATCATCCATATTCACCTCATCCCTGTTCTTGTCTTCTGGGGGCAATGCAGTCTCCATGACTCTCGTTATCAGGATTCCTATCAAAGTGAACTTGCTTCTTTTCCTTCTTCTTAGGAGGTTCCTGATAGATGTTATCGAGATCATCAACACTCACTTGATATGAAGGCCTTCTCCTAACCCTTCCTAAGGAGTTCTCAAGCCAAGACACAGTAGTATCTTTACTAACTTCCTCAGGAGGTGCTGCTAAAATCTCTTCATCATCTTCGATATCAAGATCAATATGAACCGGTGTAGAACCTGTCAAAGGTACAGAAACATGTGTTGAAGGTGGCTCCTCTGCTTCATTCTGAGGTACGAGCTCGTCAAGAGGAGTTTCTGAATCAACTATAGGCTGCTCCTGTATGACTATGCCTGAGAAATCCAACCTTCTTTTTGCATTTTTATTTGATCTACTACCTTTGACACCATCTTGAGACTGACTTTTACCTTTTCCCTTCGACTGTGCTCTGGAAGAAGAGGGAATTATCCTTGGCGACTCTGCTACTAGAATGGAGTTCTTCCTTTTAAGCACTAAGAAAACCTTACTATGCTCAAGGACTTGTCTTGTTCTGTCTTCGACTGAAAGAGATTCCTTGTTTGCCCAGTTAACTTGCGGAAGAGGCTGATCCTCGATTCGCTTCTGAGTGTACATCGGGAGAAGCACATCTTCATCATCATCTGATAGCCCTTCTATATCTTCATTTAAGCAGTCTTTCATCTGATGGAGAGTGAGCCTGCTAAAACTATGCCTCCGCACTTCAAACTCATCTGCACAGTTAGCCCAAAAATCTTCAAGTGCGGCTATGTGATCATAGTTCTTCTCCAATTGGCCAGTGTAGACACCATGAGGATCAAATGATCGCCTCTTGCTGTAGGACTTGAGGCCAAATTTATCTAACTCTTCTCCAATTGTCCTGGCATCTGCAGCAGTCCTGCATGTATAAATACCCAACCCTAATGGAAAGTGAAGAGAGGGTTTCTTTCTATTTCTCAAGATTGTGTGGACACCGTGAGCTTGCCTCAACAATTCCATGAAGATGACCTCGTCTGACGGATACCTTGGCAACATTAGCTGGCACCGAATAACCATAGACCCTAGATAGGTAAAAGGTAGGAAACCTATAAACCATCCCATTCCTCGCCATTGCTGTTCCCGGGTAAACCTAGTTATGATGCGACGCGTACCCGCTGTCTAAGTCCCTCGCGACCGTACACATCATAGCTGCCCTCGCTCACCTTTATAGTGGTGCAAATCCACTTTGTGAATCTAACCTGGGATAGTAGCTATATATGTTGTATCAGCCAATCCATCCCCTAAGTGTTCAACCCTAAATTGACCTTTGATAAAGCCACCGTGTAGACTAGGTATGACACCATGTGGAACAATACATGAAACCCGGGAAGTATTTCCTGCTATTTCTGGTCGTGGCAAATACCAATCAAAAGTAGGCCAATCATAGAATTCGGTCTTCTTCATAATGTGGGGAATGGCGTAAAACATCCAAGGTTGGAACTTGGTGGCATCTTCTGAGCCAGTGACTCTATTGAGCAAAGTGATGATGATGGAAACCTCGTCTTTGAACTCCCCTCGCCCGACATTCTTGGGCAATGTTTTATGTTTTTCTTTCATCCATCTCTATGCAATCTTCTTGCTATATTTATCTTTATGCATATTCCATATCCTTTCACATTCACTCTTTGAGAGAGTTACGCTTTCAGGCCACGGGGGAATGGAAAAACACTTTTCGATCATATCAGGCTTTAGACTGCAAATCAATCTACCATCTGCTAACTGGATCTCCCTAGTAGCCGGGTTGTAATGCTTAATGCAAGCAATTACAAACTCGAGGCTCTGAACTAATATAGGAATTGAAGCTGTTGCGAGGAGTCCAGAATGTCCCAGGTTCTTGATTGAAGTGTTGCCTGCTCTCT
>VDFB02197296.1:0-12482 GCA_007258455.2 Sequoia sempervirens
GGGTGGTGACTCTGAAGTCTCTACACCAGTATGCATCTTATTTTGAAGATTTAATATAATTTGAAAGATCTTTTGGACATGTAGAATGAAGAACACTAGGTCATTCATGAGGAATCATCCAAAATAGAAATTGGAGGGTGAAATTCCTAAAATGAAGAAGGACTAGATAAAGAAAAGACCAGAATCTAGCAATGCTACTCCCGTGTCACAGAACCCTATACACCAAGGTACAAGTAGGCCTTTACACCCTGTCCCTGAAACTCTTGAAGAGGTGTCTAGAAATTCAAAATCAGATAGTTGTGGATTTTTTGATGCATTATTTAATGCACTAGTTCAAGAGGATGTAATATGTCAAAATAAAGGGCTTGTTAGTGTCCAATATACTGAAAAGAGAAGAGGTAGGAGTAGAGGTCAAAGCCATCATAGAGAAATCACCTATGATGTGCCTCCTCCTCCTGCTGAAGATGATGGAGCTCCTTTATTGTCTGAACATGTACTTGAAGAGGTCAATCTAATAGATCTAAGTGATACATCGAGTTCTGATATGACATTTCCTGACCCTGATGATGTTTTTGGAGACATTCACTCCTTGAGACGGGAGATCCAAAAGCAAGCTAAGCTCAAAGTGAAAAAGGAAAATGAGAGGGAAACAAAATTGATACATGCTATGATTGAAAGGGATAGGTTGACTAGACAATTGGCAACAATGAAGCTCCTGAACCAAGAAAAAACCTAAGCCAAATGTTGAGGGCCCTATTGTACATGAAATTGTTGATAAGAAGATAAATCCCATGTCTAAGGAAAGTCTTGTAGGTCAATTTGATGCCCAATCAAAACCTGCAAACCCAAAACCCTCAAATCCTGTTAAGTCTCAACCAAGTAATCCAAACCCTAGGCCTGTCTTAGACAAGGGAAAACAAAAGGTTGAGGGGATTAAAATAAGTGAAAGGGTGACTTCCCACCCTCCTAAATGAGATCCCTTACCACATGCATCATTACAAGCTTAAATTGCCTTAGAAAAGGTTAGAAGGGAGAGTGAGGCTCTTGTAGAGGAGTTGGAGAGGACAAAGATTGAGGCTACAAATGTAGAAATGAAGAGGAAAATAAGTTTCCTAAAGATGTCAAACATGGATGAGGCTGCACAAGCTGCAACCTCATCAAGTCACCAAGATGCCTTGAAACATGGTCCTAAAACTAATCTGGATCCCACCACAAACAATTATGGCCTGAAGGTTCATGCAACTGGGTTTGTAAATCTAAATCAGGATGGTCCTAGTGTACACAATTTAGGGTTTGGTGTTGATTCTCAAAAGACTGAAGGATTATTCCAATGAAGACCTATACATTTGGAAAGGTATAGGAAATTATTCTTTGATGGTATTCCTAGTTATCCAAATCCCATCCCTAATGATCTGAGAGAAAAGATGAGTAAGTTTGTTGGCAAAAATTCTATGACAACAAAGGAACACTTAACAATTTTTATGGATATGCTAAATGATTATGAGGTATAGCATGAAGATTTTGTAATGAAATTGTTTGTACAATCTCTGGTCGAGGATGCAAGGGATTGGTACAGAGGTTTACCTAATGCTAGTATTGGTTCATGGGATGAATTTGAAAAGTGTTTCAAGGAACAATACAGTGATAAAATCAATGCCAGTTTCATGCTAAATGAGTTTAATAACATCAAGAAGTCATTAAATGAGCTTGTGACAGAATTTAATCTAAGATTCCAAAAGGCAATGTATAAGTTGTTCTAGGTTTTGAGGCTTGATGAAAATGTTTGTCTAACTACATATTTCAATGCCTTTGATGCTAAAATGGCATATCTCCTTAGAGATAAGGACCCTCAGACTATGAGGGATGCATCTAGGGTGGCTATAAATATTGAGAGTAATAGAAGAGCTTCTGGGAAATATGGTAGGAGAGAAGAACCCACACTTTTAAAAAATCCTAAGGATAAGATTGAGAAGTTTTTTGTTGCAAAGCCTAAGGATGATGAAAAATGGGAAAAGGTCTTCAATAGTATAATAAAAATGACATACCACCCAGGTTGCAAAATTATCCTTATAATACAAATTGGAAAGATGGGAAACCAATCTTACCTAGCCAAAAGACTAAAAATGATCAACATACGCCAGACCATTCAGTAAATCTAGTGCAGGATAGACCATGGTGTGAGGTGTGTGAACATCCACATGATCAAAATTACTGTGGTATTGCTCAGTTGCTTGTTGCCGAGGAAATAAAGGAGGATGCTCACAAGCAAACTCTGAAGTGTGAGCAGGGTGATGTAGATTTTTGTATGGCCAAATCATACATTGATGAGGCAGAATGTTCCTCTGATGATGAATTACAGGGAACTGATGTGGATAATCAGAGACAGAGAAGTGAGATGTACCATCAACATGTTTTCTCTCATGAGGAAGGTGATTTTGACCATAATTCTTGCAATATGGAGTAGGTTGAAGATTCAGTGTCCTTAAGGAGACCATCAAAATAAGAGATTGCAAGATTGACTAAGGAAATGGCTGCTCAAATGAGAAGTTCACTTCAGTTGAGAAACATAACTGTGGGTGGTGAACAGGGTAAACCTACTGGCCTGTTTATTAAAGAACAAAAGGACAAAAACAAGGGTGTTAAGGTTGACATCAAAAAGGATGTTGTTAAAATCAAAGAGGTTAAGAATGATAAGGTTTGGGGAAAAAATAATGAAATCCCAAAGCCTCAAGAAGATGTAGCTTCATCATTGGTGAAGACCAAGGTGATTATGAAGTTTGTTGAACCTGCTGTAGAGGATAGGAAGCAAAAGAAACTAGAAGGAAGTAAGCAACAAGAGAAAAAAGAAGATGATGAAGGTATGGTGTCTGATTTTCATAAATATACACCCATAGATATGTTTCAAGTGCTTTCTTAGGTTAAAGTTACTGTACCTTTGCTAGAAATGATGAGAATAAAAGAGCATAAGGAAAAGACAATAGCCTTGATCACAGGTGTTGCTAGTAATAAGATTGAACAAGGTAGTTGTAAAGAAGCAAAGGATGAAGGGGAAGGGAAAGAGAAAGAAGTGGAGGAAATTGTGTCATAAATTCCCCCTGTATATTTAGGAAATTCTATTAATATGTGCCTTGAAAATATAAACCCCTTTTTCTTAAGTGTTGATATAAATGGGAAAACTTTAAGGAACTGTATGATAGATTCACGGGCATCAAATAATGTTATGCCAGTCAAAATAATGGAGGCAATGGGCTTGACAGTGGATACTACTCAAGGTAAATTCTATGCTTTGGATTCAAGAGAAGTGTTAGTTGTTGGAACTATCAGAGCATTTCCTTATAAACTAACTCAATATCCTGAGAAGGATTTAGCCATGACTGTATTAGTTGCAAAAATCCCACCTCATTTTGGGATGCTTTTTCAAGAAAGTGGAGTGCATCAATGGGGGGTAACATGTAGTGTGATCTATCATTTTCTACTTTCTCCATTGATGGTAAGGATGTTAAGATTGAAAGAGAGTCAAAAGTATCCCATATGATTGAGCATGACCCGACTGAGAATATGACATGTTTTATTGACAGTGGCATAAATGAATTTAGGGCTGAGGAATTCCCTAGCAATTGTGATAAGCCTACTGCACCGATTGATACATAAGTAAAACAATTGTCAAAGTCTGATGACTTGTGGACTATGTACTTCGATGGTGCAAGTTCAAAAGAAGGATCTGGTGCAGGTGTTTTGTTATGATCACCAAGTGGAAAGACATTCAGGTTCTCTTTCACTTTGTTATTTGAATGCACAAATAATATTGCGGAGTATGAGGCCCTATTATTGGGGTTAAGATTGGCTGAAAAGCATGGGATCAAGAAGCTTAAGGTAATTGTAGATTCTGAGATTGTGGTTTCCCAAGTTAGATCCAAGTATGTATCAAAGAATAAGGGGTTGAAATAGTATAGGAATGTTGTTTGGGATGAATTGGAGAATTTTTATGCATTTGGCATAGGATGGATGGAGAGAGGCCACAATAAAGTGGTAGATTTATTAGAAAATATTGCATTGAAACCATACGATATGACTTATGCTGGAATTTCAAATGTTGAGGTGCAAACTAGACCATCCATTCCTGATAATATAAAAAATTGGAAAGTCTTTGATAATGATGATGACATACTAAGGTTTTTGAATTGTGTGGATGAATATGAAATTCAAGAAATTGACTTTGGAGCTTTTGTGGAAAAAATTGATGGTAAAGATACTGTATTTGGAAATGAGGTCATTCAGTTAAAGACAAATACAATTCCTAAGGGTTTAGTTCTACTAGAAAAAGTGTTTGATAATCAGGATAGGACAAAGGCTAATCATACTGCTTCCCATCCTGGTGACTTGGAAGAGATAAATCTTGGAATAGAGGCATCACCAAAAAAGGTGTATATTGGAAAGAAATTGTCACCAAAGGTGAGAAGGATGCTAATTGACTTATTAAGGAAGTTTAGGCATGTGTTTGCATGGTCCTATGATGACCTTAAGGCATATAGGGAGGATCTATTCCAACATGAGATTCCTTTGAGTGATGGTGCCAAGCCATTTAGGAAAAAATAAAGGCCCATTAATCCCACCCTGGCCCCCAAAATGCAAGAAGAATTAATGAAGCTAAGGGATGTAGGGATCATCAAGCCAATCAGACATTCATCCTAGGTGTCAAACTTGGTACCAGTGAGGAAGAAAAATGGAGACACCAAGTTATGTGTAGACTTCAGAAATTTGAATGTGTCTTCATTAAAAGACAACTATCCATTACCGAATATGGAAGCCATGTTGCAAAGGGTGACAGGATGTGAATTGATGTCTATGA
Source organism: Sequoia sempervirens (assembly GCA_007258455.2). Classification (NCBI taxonomy): domain Eukaryota; kingdom Viridiplantae; phylum Streptophyta; class Pinopsida; order Cupressales; family Cupressaceae; genus Sequoia; species Sequoia sempervirens. The sequence goes on from VDFB02197296.1 coordinate 4,850, forward strand.
TGGATGGGTTCTCTGGTTACAACCAGCTCATGGTCAAAGAGTCTGACTAGTTTAAGACAACTTTCACTGCACCATGGGGAACTTATGTCTATGTGAGAATGCCTTTTGGTCTGACAAATGTAGGGGCTACTTTTTAGAGAGCCATGGATGTGGCATTTTCAGATTTCATTAACTTGTTTTTGGTGATTTACCAAGACGACTTGACAGCATATTCTAAGAAAGAAGAGGATCATTGTGAGCATCTGGAGAAGACATTCACTAGAGCATTGGAGTATGGTATCTCTTTGAATCCAAAGAAATGTGTATTTGGGGTAAGAGAGGGAAAACTATTGGGACATATTGTTTCCAAGGATGGATTAAAAATTGATCCAAAGAGGGTAATTGCAATAGATAAAATCTCACAACCCCGCAATGTCAAAGGAATACAATATTTCTTTGGACAAATAAACTTCCTAAGGAGGTTTGTGACAAATTTTTCTAAGACAGTTCGCTCGATTTCCAAAATTCTTAAGAAGGGAGCCAAGGTTGAATGGGAAGAGGAGTTTGTACAGGCTTTCCAGGCCATTAAGAAAGTAATAAAGGAGGCTCCTATGTTAAGAACCCTTGATTTTTCTAAACCCTTACAATTTTTTTCATTTGCTTCTTTCCACAGAATTGCAGTTGTGTTGTTGCAAAACAATGCAGAGGGTTTTGAATAGCCTATAGCCTTTTTCAACAAATATTTACAAGCTGTAGAACTTAAGTATGATATAAATGAAAAACAGGCATATGCATTGGTAAAAGCAGTAAAAGCCTTTAGGCCTTATTTGATGGGAGCTACTGTAGTTGCATATGTACCTAGTGTTGTTGTCAAGGATATTTTCACACAACAGGAAGTGTCAAGAAGAAGGTGTAGATGGATCAATAGGATCCAAGAATTCAACATTGAGATCCAGATTACTAAGCTGGTGAGTGGACAAGGATTGGCCAAGCTTATGGCCCAAAGTAATCTGGAAGCAAACCAGATAAATTTGCTAGAAGAGGAAAATAGATCACACATATGCGATATGGAGCATTATGAATGGTATGAAGGTGTGGTATATTATTTGCAAAAGATGAAATGTCCTAAAAACTTGAGTGAAAATGAGAAAAGGACATTGAAATTATATGCTATCAAATATGTTATCATAGTTGGAAAGCTTTGGTGGAGAAATGGAGAAGGTGTCATGCTGAAGTGTGTTAACAAAGATCAAGCACAAGAACTTCTGAGTGAGATGCATGGTGGAGTTTGTGGAGGGAATTATATGGCCAAAACAACTGCACATAAGATAATGAGGGCTAGATTTTGGTGGCCTATTTTTTTTAAGGATGCACACCAACTAGTGAAGACATGTGATGCTTGTCAACATTTCTCTGGTAAGTTAAAAAAAATTGGAAACTTGCCTCTAAAACCAGTTGCAGTGCAATCTCCATTCCAACAATGGGGTATTGATTTTGTAGGAGAAATAGTGTGTAAATCTAGTGGAGGCCACTTATGGATATTGGTGGCCACTAATTATTTTACCAAGTGGGTGGAAGCAATTCCAACAAAGAAAGCAACTAGCAAAGTGGTAATTGACTTCCTAATGGGAAAAATATTGACTAGGTTTGGATGTCCATAAAGGATTGTGTCAGACAATGCAATGTGTTTCAGATCTGAGGAATACACATAATTTTGTGAAAAGCATGGCATCCAAATTTCTTACTCATCACCATATCACCCACAGGGAAATGGACAAGAAAAATCAAGCAATAAAATCTTGATTAAGATCATTAAGAGAATCTTGGATCAGAATAAAAAGGCATGGGATTCTAAGTTGAGATTAGCAGTCTAGGCAGACAGGGTAACTATGAATAAGGCAATAGGTTGTGCCCCATTTGACTTGGTTTATGGGATAAATGCAAGGTTGCCCCAGAATAATCTAATGGAAATGTATAAGTTTGTCCAGATGTACGATAATGAAATTGATGATGAGATGCAATTGAGAGTGGAAGCTCTCATAGAATTAGATGAAACCAGGAGGGAAGCTCAAATGAAAAATGCAAAATTGCAGTTGCAAGTAAAGAATTTGTATGACAAAAGGGCAACTGCAAAGAGTTTCCAAGATGGAGATTTGGTCTTAATGTGGAATGCCATATTAGAAAATAAAGGGAAACATGGAAAATTTGATGCAATCTGGTTGGGTCCATATTTTATAAATAGTAAGTGGGGTGAAGATTCATACTTCCTCCAAGATATGATAGGGGATACTCTTGAACTGCCATTTCATGGACAGGTCTTGAAGTTGTACTTCACTTGAAGTATTTTTTCCATGAGTAGTAGTTTAGGTTTGTATATATTTTTTTGGGTTGTTTTGTCCAGACAATCCCTTTTTAGTCATCTACGCAGTGGTCTACTCAGCAGGGTCTGAAAACTCACTTCATTCTAGCCCAGATAAGATAATGTCCCCAAGCTAGGAACCACTGATGGAACTTTAGTATTTTTTACTCTTTGTGTTCCATTTTAATCTTCCCTTATGTCTCACGAGGAGGTCATCTATGGTGTTTTGGGAAAGCCTAAAGGTTGGGGTTTTACCTTTGTCTTCATGTAAACCCCTAGTGTTTATCTTATGCCTTGGGTGGGATCTATTTGGCCCGTTACTTGGGTTTTAAAAACTTAAGCCCCATGTCCTTCATCTAAATTTTGGGCCCCTTTTGATTTATTATTTTATTTCCTTCGCCTGAATTTATTATTTCTTAAGTCTTGGATGGTCCTATGCTCCCTTGTTTAAAAAACAACTTATGTCATTGTTTATCATTGGCCTAGTGATCTCCCCTCATTCTTTTAATAAATGTTTTATATTTTGTAGAGGGACAAGTTTGCATGACCATAGATCAATTATCATTTGATCCCAACCATTCCCCACCATCCCGTGATGACCCCACCACACTATTTTGGTTGATCATGATATCACGGGTGAGCGCCACGTGTCTCATTTAATGAAGTCGAAGAGATGATAGAAATACTTTGATACATTTATATAGTTTTAATACATTATGTAGCGGGTTACTAAAGCATTTATGAGATGCACGTGTTTCAAATCAACGAAGATGTTATAATCTCGGTAGGAAAGGTGCTTGATGGTTAATGACAAAGCTGGCAACTGTGTTGAACAAACATTATTACTGATGGTTGAGATCCACGGTTTCCCACCATAGCGTGATAAGAAGTTGCGAGGTCTTTATCGTCATTGATATGTGAGTGAGAGTGCAACTAGTATGGAGAATGAAATTGGAAGAATGTCAGGATAAATGCAAGAGGAGAAGAGAATTGAGACCTGACAGGTTAGACTAGGAGAATGATGATGAAGTGAAAGCTAAATTAATGGATGAATTCAAGAGCATCACTCCTGAGGAGGGGAGAAAACTGGTAAATCAAGCTGGTGTCTTGATTTTTCCTGAGTGGGACATTGTAGATGCCATAGCTTTTAACGCTATTCTAAAGTCCAAGCATCCCTTGCAAGATTCTGAGGAAGAGGTCAAGGAATCATTGCAATATTCTTCCTTTAGTGAAGAATACGAGACCTTGGCAATTTGGGCTTTGGCCCCTCAAGGGAGAAAGCCAAATGTTACTGATATTAACCCAAATTTAAGAGGAGGGCTGATAATAAAGAGAGCTTCAGAGACCTCAACCATAGAGGCCACTAATTTGACTATAAATGTGGCCAAATTGGCCCAAAAGACTATCAAAAGAGAGGAGGCTAAAAAGAAAAGCCTGATGGAGAAGTATAATTTCATAATTGGGGAATATAGCAAGATGCAGCAAAGGAATGTTGAGTTGTAGACTGAGGTGGACAGGTTAAAGTACAAGCAGATTGGGGAGACATCAAGTACTCCAGGGATTAGAACATTGCCTTCCACATCATGGTCAGTGCTTCCTACTTCTCCCATTGTTTCTACACCAGGGTCTCCCAGCCAAACGCCTTCCCTTAGCCCTACTTTAGAGCTAATTGATGAAGAAATAGAATTCTTTGTTGATCCTACAAAGAAGCAACTAATGCACAAAATTGCAGAGTTATAGGCATCCTTGAAGGTAAGTGAGGAGGGAGTACTTTTAAAGCAAAGGGAGGTTGTTAATGCTGTATTGAGGCATTTAAATGAGAAAGTTGATGACCGATTGTCATCTGTGTATTATTTATATTCTTTATTATTAGATGCAATAAAGAATATTGATAGGGATCAGGAGGTAGTAGTACCATTAATTGAAAATTGGATCCCTAGGGCCAATGATTTAGACATAATGTATAAAGCCTCAAGGTTTGATATAAATAATAGGCCCAAATCACATTAAGGCCTACTAGGGTGTTAAGTTGATGTTGAGGGTTTTAAGACCTTACAGGATGACTTGAGTAGGAAGAATGTAGCGTAGGAATAGAGTTAAACCATCTAAAAAGCATTAGCTTCTACACCTCCTAAATAAGACATTGCGTAAGATTTAAAGAGAATTTAAACTAATTTTAAACTAAAGATCTTAATCTATCCTGTGCTCCCCTAACTCTAAAGATCTCTCTAATCTACTTTGCTCTCAAATTTTAGAAGCTAATTAGACCATTGAAATGACACTTAGAGAATGAGAATTCAAATTAATTCTATTCCTATATGATTAAATAATTAAAACTACTATAATGGCTGCCATGACTGCAAATGTTGAATGCTGGATGAATGTTGAATGGATGTTGGATGAATGTTGAATGCTTGAATGCTGGATGAATGTTGGATGCTTGGAAAACCTGCAGAGTAAGATTGCACAAGTTGGGATCCATTTCCTGTAGCCAAAGAGCTGTATTTATAGCTTTCATGGCAGCACATTTGCACAGGGATACGGGATAAGAGGCTGGGATTCAATCTGGAGAATTGAATGGCATGGGATGAGAAGATGGAGCTGATCATGGAGGATTGTTTCTCCCCATGAAAACACCAGGAAAGATGAGAGGGAAGGTGGTTGGAAGAGGATTGAGAGGACTTCCTACAGGTTTGTCCCCGAAGCTCTTCCCGTGAATGACAATAGAATTAATTAGATTTTGAAAATTTAATTTATTGGTGAGTGAATAGAGGGATATGATTTTATGCATTTAAATATTTTTGGTTTATTTAAATTCACCAAAAGAGGAATAAATAATTTAATAAAACAAACTATAGAAGTTGCTTATTAAATTAAAATAAAAGGAATATGATAATTAAATTAAAGATTCTAGGATATCTTTATTTAATTAAGAAGAAACATGATAAGGTAATTAAATAACACACATTATTGAAGTTGTGTATTTAATTTAAGATAGAATTTATGGATAAAGTATAGAGATACTTAATATTGATAATGGTAAATAAAACTAAAGTATTTAATTTTGTTTATTTAATTAGAGAGAGAAATAATATGATAAAAGAATGGAAAATTAATATGAACTTAATACCAAATAAATATTTCTATTTATTACTAAGTAGATGAATTTAAGATTAATTAATCAAATAAGTCGTATTTAATTAATTAGATTCTCCAGACCATTTTTAGGTGTCTACATTTTTCCCCTCTGTGAAGTGATGTGTTTACGCATTGCTTCAAAGAAATTTTTTCCTCAGCTACTAGTATTGACAAAAGTTTTAAAATATGCCCCTGATTTTCCCTAGATGTTGAATTTGAAATGATAGCGATATATGCCCCCATGGGAGAGATATTGATGAATTTTGAAATTTTATGAGGAAATTGATGATTTGATGATATGGAAACAATTTATCTCCCGATAAAGAAATACTGATTCCTCCAGTTGATTATGATGATGATTTGATGATCGCTTCAGTTGATTGATTGATGACATTGATGATTGACCTCATGATAGGTGAGATTCAATGATAGATTGATGATTGATTAACCTCATGATAGGCGAGGTTGAATGATAGATTGATGATCACAAGATTTGAACAAAGCTGATTAGATTTGATTGATTGATAGACTTATTGATTGATGTTGATTGATTTGATAAGATTGTTGATTTGTGATTTGACTTCACTGATTGATTGATATGCCCCAGTATAAGATCGATTAATGTACTGGGACTTGATGATGCAAAATGATGAATAGAATAGGGGATGGGATGAGGAAGAGATAATGAAAGGAGAAGATGAAAAGTAAGTAAGCACAAATGGATTCAAGGATAAACGTGATGTTGCCCCAGTCAAGTTGCAAGACAAGATTGATTGATGGTGATGATAAGAGTGTTGTTGATGAGGGAAGGATATATCTCGAAACAACACAAAATGATAGGGAAGGATACATCCCGATGATGATGATGATGATTGGATAAAGGCTTGTAACAAGGTTGGGAACAAAACCAAGGATGTGATTAAATGATTTGTGCTAGAATTAATAGATTAAGATTGGATGGAATTTGAGATGACTGAAATGTAAGAAAATGATTCAGAAAGAGATGATATCCAAAGAAATATTGAAGAGATGGTGATATGATGTAAGAGGGAATACGTGTAGCTTTTGAGATTGAAATTTGGTAGCTTTTGAAACAATCTATAAATGCATATGCAAGACTAATATGGATGCAATCTATTTTAACCATGCAAATCTATTTTACCATGCAAATCTAAGTGTCATTTCAACAATCTTTTGATTTTGCTTTGTATCATCATTGAGCTTTAAAAATGTTGAAAGCGAATACAAGCATCAATGATATGAGATAGACCAATGATGACCTAAGTATTTCTTTCATGATGTTGATGTACGAACACAAGCATCAAGGTATGAGATAGACCAATGATGACCTGAGCATTTCTTGCGTAAATAGACAAGAATTAATCATTATCTTAAGTGAATCAGAATGTCATCCATGATACTTGGTAGAGCACTGCCTGTGACAATTCACAAAATAATAATGACTAACTCATACATCAAACAAAGAAAGGAATTATCATTTCTCCTTCCTTTCTTCTCTAGTTTAATACATCGTAGTGGCTCAAAGAAATGATAAGCAAATGGAAAGGAAAAATAAAAGTACAACAATTCAAATTCTACTTAATGTATTTTCAAATCATTATTCAGATTAGATCATCGATGTTGAAATGCATGTGCTGATGTTTGCATGATATTCTCAGATGTTTGACCAAATGATGTAACCTAAAGACCTATCCTAGGGGTCTCGGGGACTGATCAAAGATTAGTCTTTCCTACGTTATACATGCAGAGACCACGTAGTTCGACTGACACAGACTCCACTTTCTGACTGATGTAGACTCTATTTTTGTGTTTTCGATTTTATGAATGTTTTTGCATGGATTTTCCGATGTTTTTGGTTTTTGATGAATTTTCTGATGTTTTTGGATTTTGATTTTCTGATGTTTTTGGATTTTGATGGATTTTCTGATGTTTTTGGATATTGATGGATTTTCTGATGTTTTTGGATTACTTTTCAAGTATCGTCACTTGGTGTTGTCATGTTTGATTGCCTTTCCATTTAAGTTGAAAGTCCATTATACCGACTAACACCAGGATGTTTCCCCCAAGCTAGGGTAAAACATGATATCCTTGCTATGATATGGATAGTGATAATAATTATCTCAAATGATAGATGGA
>VDFB02197297.1:0-16553 GCA_007258455.2 Sequoia sempervirens
AAATGCTTGTGAAATGAAGGATACAAAAGCTTACCTTTGATATCTCTATGGATGAGCTCAACAAAGCCTGCGACCAAGCCTTCACAAAATGCTCCAGTAAACTCTCCATTGGTGGCCATGTGTATGACAAGAAGTGGCGGCACAAAGGAAAGAAAAAAATACATCAAAACTATAGCCAAGCCACAACCAAAAGGCCTTATTTTTCATCGAATAGAGCCAAGGAATGAGCAAAAACACAATCGATAACTTACCACTGAGTGCAGAGAATCAAATGCATCAAAAAATCATAGGAGAAGAGCTTGAATGGAGGCTCCAAAGTCCAAACCCTAATCTCCCATGGCAGTGCAGGTAGAGCCCTATTTTTCCCTAGGAGGCTGATGTGAATGACAATCAAAGAAAAGTTTGGAGGCAGATTTTGAGTTAGGGTTTTTTCCCTATTTTTGGCCAATGTGATTTTAATCACATTTTATTCCACTTTTTAATGCCTTACCCATCCTCCATATTTCCTAGGCTGAAATCCTTAGCCTATGGCTTTTTATTTTTCCTTTGATTTTTGGAGAAAATCAAATAAAAAACAATGCACATGGCCCCTCATTAGGGTTGCCCCATTTTCCCCTTTACAATGCCTTAGAAAAAAATTCATTCCATTTTTCCTTTGAAGATCAAGTGATGACTTTAGGTCATCCATTTTTCTTGCCTAAGTGAATGGTGGGAATATATTTTTTTATGAATTTTTATATAAAAATAAAATGTAAAAGAGAGCATCATATAATGTTTGATTTTTGCAAAGATTTAATGCAAAAAATCAAAATGATTTGAGGACAGATTGGAAAAATAAGATGAGAGAAGGAGGCCTTCTATTTTTTCTTTGTAAGATTGCACCTTTGTAAAACATTAATTAAGCAAGTGTTTCTATAAATTACTTGATTAAATGTTATCTAAATGCAGTTAGGAGTTGCACTTCAGTTCACATCAAAACTTTCTATTCTTGAATTCAGTCTTGGGCGAATTTGAAAAGAGGATGCCAAACTGAAGTTTCTAATTTCAGTTTCTAGTTGTTTGTACCTAATTTTGAGGCCTTTTTGGATCAACCTTTGGGCGATGAGAAGTTTCCATCTTTTTGGTTCCTTTTGGAGTTGTTTTGGAGGTTGATTTTTAGGATTTTTGAGGGAGCTCGAAAATGTAGAATGGGTTACTTTTGGAGAGGCAGTGAACCTGATTTTTTTATTTTTGGCACTACAAGGTCACATCTTGGCTATAAATTTGGGAAATTTGAATTTCTCAGGGTTCATAATTTTTTCAGTTTCTTGCTCTCCTAGTCAATTTGAGAGTTTTGCAAACTTTTTTTGAATTGGATTTTGATGTCTTATTCCTTCACTTGCAATTAAGCAACAAAGTTTTCCTTTTCTCCTTTCTTGTCATGAGCTCACAGTGATAGTCAGATTTTGTTGTGATTCAGATTAATGGATCCTTCTTTGTCCTGTTATTGTGGGTTACTGTCAAGTTTTGCAAATAGGTTTAGGTTGCATATTGTATTCAGTTTTTAAGGAGTTTTTATGCAAAATACTAATGAGCTAAATGCATTAAGGTGAATTGTGAGAGTTGATTGTTTTGAAAGAAGTGTTGTGAGTTAAGTTTTATCATAATCTCAATATCTAGTTGGTCATCATAAGTTGTAGGTGTTATTTTTGAGTTTTCTCCTTACTTCGCTTTCCTCTTAAAGTTCATAGATTAGGTGACTAGCTTGGGGGAACCAACCCACTCTGGAGATTCACTCTCTCCAATTGGTTTACCCACAAAGCAAATAGTGTTTCCATGTGATAGGATAGACAAGTGCAACTTTCCTAACGGTGCAATCTTGACTGCCAACAATTTTTGGCATGCCCGGTGGGACTCTAGAGTCTTGTCTTTAGAGTTGTTTCAAAATTGTGAACTATTGTCTGGTATATGCATCAAATTTTTATGCCTATAGAGGTCTCAAAAAGTATACCTGGTGACTCCTAATTTCTGGTTTGATTGTAGATTTAGTACAAAAAGCTTTTGAGAAGGATCTAGACCAGATCTAGCCCAATTCCATTTGAATACCTGCAACTCTCCCCACCAAGAAGGAGATATAGAACTCCAAGGAGAACTTTTGATTCAACAAGAAGAGCTAAATCCACACCTCTGGAGCTCAGTCCCATAATCTTTTGAAGAAGGTGCACAAATCCAGTGTCTCAAACACCTCAGATGGCAAGAAAATTTTGCTTTGCACCATTTAATGGAGGCAGCCTGTTGTTATTGGCAAGGCATGATGATATTCTAGTGGCTGCTTTAAAAGGGTTTCCCTACTTCACTGGTGAAGATCAAACTACCCCGATTGAGCACATTCGGGATGTGGCTACACTTTTCTCAGTACATAATGTAATAGAGGAGAATGTGGCCCTAAGATTGTTGGCTGCCTCATTAAAAGGCAAAGCTCTACAATTGTTCTGGGGGCTACCAACTAATTCAATAGCCACCTATGATTAGCTTGGTGATGGTCTACACAAGAAGTTTGTAGACAAGTCAGACCACCTTTCTTTGTTAGAGTAGCTGAGCACCATCAAGCGTGCTCCACATGAGCACATGACTAATTTCAATTACCATTTCTAGAGAACCTGGGACAAAATTCCCCTAATTGTCAAACCCTCACCCGAGCATGCCTTTCTTTTTTATCTAAAATCCTTGAACTCCGAGATTTCTTTTTTACATTCCCCAATGCTTGTGAAATTGCAATAAGGTCTAAAAATTGTCTTATTTAGGTAGGAAAGATTTCCCCTAGACCACCCATTCCTATCTTTCCTAAGATTCAACTACCTATAAATCTGCTACCTATAGCCTCTATACCTCTTGTGCCAACAATACGTTATCAAGCTACTACCCAAGAAAAGGTCATCCCTGAGCAAGATAGAGAGATCCAAGAGATTAAGAGTATGCTACAATCTCTGGGAAAGAATTTTAGCAATGAACTTGTGAGTCTTAAAAAATAGGTCCGTCAAGAGCAAAGGCCTAACCCATTCCTTCATCAACAAAATCCGAAAAATAGAGTTCCTTTTCAAAATGATTATCAAAAAAGAAATTTTAACCCCAAGCCTTTTCGACCCTATGATACTAATGTTCTTGGCTCTTCAAGAGAGCTTGTATCACAAAACAACTTGGCTCAAGAGAAAGAGTGGTGCTACCCATGTAGTCAGCATCATAATCAAGTTGCATGCATGAACAAAATGGAGAATCAAGCTCTCATTGTGCAAAGTAGTTATGCTGGCCAAGAAAATATGTCAAATGGAGATGTAGAGTAGCTAGGAAATTCTAAAATTGCCTTAGTGAATTGGCAGAGTGTTTATTTTTGTAGAGTAAATCATTTCCAAGGTTAGAACTAGTGAGGTTCTCCTGTTGTGGCAAACACAAGATCAAAAATAAGAGCAATTGAAGCTGAACATCAAGTTGTAAGTGTAGAACAACGAGTTGCAAATTTAGAACAAGTTGTAAAAGGCCAAAATCAGGCCATTGCATCTCAAACTGTCTCGGAAATGCACCCAAAGGTGCATATTCTATAGAGAGAACAACAAAGAGAAAATGAAATGGTTGCATTTGCATTTCAACATAAGGTAAACCATGTATCTTTCAATATAGTGAAGCATTTAAAGAAGGCTACATTTAGCCTATCCATTATGGATGCACTGCATATCCTGAGACATAAGGATTTATTAAAAAATGCTTTGTCTGAGTTTTCATCTTTAGATGTTTCAAATGCAAAGAAGAACATAATGGTGCTTGCCAATAGCTTAGAAATAAAAGGTGAACAAACTTGAGTCTTATAATTGGGGAAAAACTCATCCACAACTACATGATAGACTCCAGAGCTAGCAACTCTATGATGCCAAAGAGTGTAGTTGAAAAGTTAAGCTTAGCTTATGAACCTGTGGATAAAGGTGTAGTACAATTGGATGGTTCTATTTTCCAAACAACAAGAGTTATTAAAAATTTATCCCTCACACTACATGCTTGCCCAAACTTTGTTGTCCCACAAGACATTCATGTAATTGAATTTCCATCTCACTTTGCATTGTGCCTATCCAGACATTTCACTACCAAATTAAGAGGTTTCCTATTGGCTGATTGGTCCCATCTATTCTTCAAAACCTGTTATGGTACTAAGGTAATAATTAGGTTTGAACCTTTGTCCAAGGACCACATTGAACCTTATACTCCTAGCTCGATTAATGCCAACCTTTGCACCACAAATGGGTTGGAGAATCAGCTCATGGCCTCAAATCCCAATACACCCAATAAAGGGGAAATTTTGGATGAGTTGGCAACCTCAGATCATAGCCTTGATCCTTCCAACTACATTGGGGAAGAAAGGTTGGAAATATACGTGATTCAAGAGCTTGATACAACAGTTCCAAATCTGGCTAAAGACTAGAATCAACCTCCAAGTGGTGACACTAAGTTTATGAGTGATGAAGAAGTTGTCAAAGAGTGTAAGGAGTTTCTCTTCAGTGGTCAAGTTTCAAGTTAGGAAGAAGGTTTTGGAGAGAATGAGACATTTTTCCAAGAATGGATGAAGGTGTTGTTTGAAAATGAGACTTTAGATAAAGAAGAAAGCCCCACTGAATATGGAAAGGTTGATCATGAATGGTTGGAGATGCATATTGAAAATAAAGCCTTGGATCAAGGGGAGGTCTATGATGAAGAATTTATCATCCAAGTGAGTAGAGCTATTGAAAATTATTTTGAGAGAGAAGATCGCATGGCTAGAGAAAATCCATTGCTAGGGGATTTTGATTTCTCTATTGAAAATTGTGAAGATACAACCATGGTTGAACCCCAACTTCCAATCAATTGGTCATACGGGTTACCTAACTTTGATGTTGAAGTTAAAAGGAGTCTGGCCATGATGGGGTCAATAACTATTGGTGAACATAATTTTTATGAGAAGTACTTTGATAAAATCTTATCTCAAAGAGTAGATTTTTAGTTGGGTGAGAAGTTGAATGATAGTATGATAAGAGAATTCTATGAAATGGAATTTAGAGAGTTTTTTGTTGGGGACTTCATCCTCAAGTGGGATGAGAAAAAGAGTAAACCAGGGAGGCATTCAAAATTTGATGCCTTTTAGAATGGTCCATATGTTATAACAAAATGCAAGGAGTGGAATTCATTCCAGCTCTCTAAGTTAAATGGAGAAATGCTACCGATCTTAGTCAGTGGGATTCATTTGAAATATTTCTTTTGAGATTTGAGGTACTACTTTGTATTATAGTAGAGCAACTGTTGTAAATAAGTGCTTTTGAAGCACATTTTATTTTTAGTTTCTTTCATAAGTGTTGTTGCACATTTTTTTCCGACCACTAGGGCCTGGTGTTTTGTTGTTGTGTTTTGTTTTGGTTTTCTGCTACTGTTGGAGGAGTTTTCAGTTTTTGGTTCATGAGCTTTCTAAGTTTTGGAGGAGCAGAAGTGACTCCATGCCCAATGGATTTGCATAAGGCAACTGCCTTGATGCTTAGCAGGAAAGCATCTAGTAGAGGTAGCCAAATGTAAGGTCCGTAAATCTCAATTACAAATTTTATCCCTTAGTTTCCAAAATAATTTAATAATCATAAAAAGGTGTAAAATAATTTAAATAATTTCATCACTTAAATTCAAATGGAATATCATACATCAATGAATCAAGTATATCAAAACAAGGTCGAGCCTTCACTAGATTTAGCCATGTAGGCTTACACAAGAATTATCATCTCAATAATACATGTAAATTCAAATACTGCAATGCAAATTAAGGGAATAGCAAGATCATGAATGCAACCACAAAGAACCATAACATAGATTTTTCATAAGTGGAAAACACTCGTAGGGATGAAAAACCACTTATAAAAGTGCCTCACTGGCTTAATGAAATGCCTGGCTGGTGGAGCCTTATTGGCTATAGAATCTTACTTGTTACAACATGCCTTACTAGCAATGATACAAGATGCTTTTCTGGAAATGATCATACTATCCCCCAGACATGACCATTTACATCTTCAATACACATTTCTAAATAATAAATAAAATAATTATAGAGGCACACACGGTACTTCTAAATAATAGTTATCTTCTTAACACGTCCACATTTCATATCCTATTATTCCTAGAACTGGAATCTTAACATATAAGTAGCCCAATTTTCTGGCATAAGGTTACAAGATACATTTTCTAGTTTCACCAAGGCATCATTTTTGCATATAAATTTATGATAATATCAACACTATCATGAATCATTCTCAAGTATTTGCAATTGGGACAAATTTTACCTCCAACGACCTCTCAAGTATCACACAAGTACACTGAAAATCATAAGGAGACCAAACACATGAAGCTTTATGAAAGTAATTCTAGCACTACTAAAATACACACATGCCTAAGCAATTATAAAAAGAATGTTTACTTCATTGATTCAAAGATGTTTCAATGATGAGAAAATAATAATGTAAAAGAGTTAGGAAGGTATAGCTCATGTATGTATGAGAGTACATATACAAGCTAGTGAATATATATGACTATACATTCTTATGCAATAAATCTCAAGATCAACTAAGTGAGATAACCATAATGCATGAGAAGAGTGTCATCATTGAACCTAAACTTTAATAAAGTAAGGTATGATTCGACATTTATTTATCTTTTTATAAAATCCCCAATTTGATTCACACACAATGTTGGAGGAAATGACACCGTAGAGGAGGGGTGAATCAACGCCTTAACATTTAAACAATTTGGTATAAAATTAAACCATAGCTCAAATTTGATCTCACATTAAAATGTGATTAATGCATTCAAGTTGAATGTAATCATTCAAAATGTAATTCGAGAAATGTAATAACCAACCAATGAACAAAGCAAGAATAACCCAATAAAGTAGTGAGATCACAAAAGTACAAAGAGGTACAAGACTTTGCCGAGTGGAAAACCCTCCCGGGTATAAAAATCACTCCCCGCAATGCCTTGCGCTTAACTTAATCAACTATTCACAATGCCTTATAGGCTAATTTTGAGCACCCACTAAGGAGCACCAACCCTCAAGTAGAGATATCAACTTAAGGAGTGCCAACCCTCAAATTATATTTTTGAACAATGATAATATCTTAGAGGATCTCTTTGTTTTCAATTAAGCTCATATAACTCAGTTTTCTCATCTACCTAATACCCTAAGAATCCAAATATTGAATTCTTAAAATATTACATAGAGAAGAATTACAATATATCTCTGCATCTTTGTTTTTCAGATTTTTACTACAGAGTTTTTCAATACATTTCTTGATACAGCCAAAGAACAATGTTTCAGAATTACAACCAGAAGAATCATAGATTTCACAACACTGTTTTTATATACGTTTCAAGTATGTCTCTCAAAAGAATCTTCAAAGTAATTCGAGGTCAAAGGAGAGCTGAAACCTCCTTTCTAAATTCAAGAAAAGGATGCCAGTGAATAAAAATATGCCGAAGTAACGCTCAAGTGCAATAGGCTCTAAAAACTTTGACAAGTTATATCAATGCTTTGCCAAGAGTAAACCAAGAATCTTTATCAAATTTTAATTTTCTTTAACAAAATCCCTAATCAAATGCAATTAATCTGAAGATGAACATCATTTTGAAGCTATTTTTAGATAATCCAAATACTCAAACATTTATTTATGAATACCCACATTCTCAAACTTTTATTTTTGAAAACCCATGAGCTGAAAACAATAATTTATACAATGAATGAAGTGATTTCAAATTGTAGCTGACACATTTTTTCAAAACCATGACTGCCCATCAATTGAAAATCATAAACCCTCAATGTAAAATGAATGTTCTGCTTTTAAGAGTTCTCAATGAAGGTTTTGAGGTAATGCAAAAATGATGACATCAAGATTCCAAAATAAACATTGATATGCTGATAGAAACAAGTGAATATCACAACTGGAGATAGAAGAATGTAACTGAAATCATATAATGCTAAAATTTCCAGAGATACCCATTTATTTATTTTTCTATTTCCAGAAACAAACAAAAAATAGATAACTTCCATGAAATTCGAATGCTGGAAATGATACCTTATCATTAGCAAGAAAAAAAAATGAATACCGGTCAGAATTGCAGCTCCCACAATTTCCTTTAACCTCTGTCAAGCTTCTCGCCAAAGTGTAATGGTAAACCAAAATCCAATCATGTCTTAGAGTAAATTTTAGTTACAAAGAGTGACAGAGAAAGCTGAGAGGAGAATCAAAGAAGAGAGGAGATCACAAATATTTCATAATGGCGGCTAGGCTAGGGTTTCTTACCTAGCCAAAAACATAAACCACAAATTTTCCCTAACATGCTTTCTTTTCAATCGATGACTTTGACAAATTATAATTTGATTTGAAGTCCACTCAAAGTCAAGAAACATAATAATAATCAACTTCAAAACTGATTTAATTCGCTGTCCAAAGAAAATGCTGACTACTTTATACCCATCAAGTATAACATGCTAAGAGTTGACTCACCAAGTAACCCATCATTTAGACAATGATTGTCAAAATTCCAACTACATGACCTCCAAAATAAATGTATGATAGCTGTTGATGACTTTTACCAAAGTCATTTTCAAATTCAATAAGGCCCGAAACTATTGTGAGAGAGACAATTTTTAATGAAGCAAACTATGAGACAAGATACCTTTAGATGACGATCAAAGCTTGTGCAAAAGAGTCACCATATGACTTAAATCAAATTCATTCATAAAAAAAAATTCACCAAAGTCAATTACCTTCGAGCTAATTAAATATGTGTGAGTTCAGAAAATCATGAGAATGATATCTTCCTTAAGTGTATAAGCAATGCAAATGTATATAACAATATGATGTATCACTGAAGTGAATTGACTCATGTAAAGAGATCATAGCAATGAAATCTGATAGTGCTATAATATGACAAAGACTAAATTTTCCAATGAAGCAAGCAAACTGAATACCATGTGAAGGAATATATGCAATAATACAAACAAAAATAAGATATACCTTCACACTAAACTAATCATCACAAACACCTGAAAGCATAAACAGTGAATGCCATCTATCTGCACATGGAACTCGAGGCATCAGTACACAACAAACTAAATCAACTGTGAAGGCACACAAGGTTGTCCATGAATAAGTGCAAAAAATCAAAACCAACTGAAACCATCTGAATGTAAACCAATGACAAAAGCCAACTAAAACCATCTGAATGTAAATTAATGCCAATGTCATCAAAGAAGTACTATAATAAAGCATAAAGATCCAATCTGAGACAGTCAACAACTAAAAGTGGTTTTGTCATCAAGGACAAGCCATAAACCTGAAGCTGAGATCAACACACAATACATAATATGCATAGGTGGATTGCAATCTAAATCTATATATATACGTCCAATGTAATAAAATTTCTCAAATTCCATATTCATAAGAGAAAAGCTCACAAGAAATAAATTCTACTACTAGTTTCTATATTTCACTTTTGACTCGGTTTAATCATTCCTCTAACATTTCAATGGATAATTAAATGCAAATGTGTATCTTCATATTTAGTTTCTTTTTTTTTTAAGTATCCAATAAGCCATTTCCAAATTATATGGTTTAATCTAAAAAAAAATTATTAGATTTGCATGACATTTGTAAGAAATACTTCCAAGAAAAAATGTATACATTTTTAATGAATAAAACTTACCCAATTCACAAATACATAAAAAATTAACTATAAGCAAGTGTGTTCTTGCATTCAAGGTAGTCAAAATTATGTTTCTAATTAAATGATTTATTCTAAAATAACAAAGTTATATAATTTTAAAATAAAAATTCAACAACCAAAATTATATATATATATATATATATATATATATATATATATATATATATATATATATATATATATATATATATATATATATATATTAGGAAGTAAAGTTTACCCATATTTATATTTACATATAGTATATATTTATATATTTGAACAAATACTCATAAGTGAAACAATCCAATACAAAAATATATCCCATTTAAGCAGAAATATTTATTATAACAAATCAGATTTCTACGTCTATTCTTTTCGAGTTTTAAATCTTGATCTCACACTTATTGTATTTGTAATCCTTTCTATATATATATATATACAAAAATTTACATTTACATTTGAAGTAACTTACAATTTGTCCTTTTTAAATGGAAAGATATATATATTTAATTAAATATGTGTATATATACACTTATCGAAACTTTTAGGAAATCACACTTACAACAAAATAATAAACAAAACTACAGCCATGTAAATATTTACTTTAAAATACTACAATCATTTAATTCCCAACATGATCCTTATAAATATATACACAAATACACACACACACACACACGAATATATGCAAGATATCATTAAATTTTCCAGCACTAGGATGATTGGTAAACAACAATATACACTTACATAACATAAATTTCTCATTCAAGATTGTGATTCAAATATATTTCTCTTTCAATGAAAATAAGTATTGTATGTTTATATATATATATATATATATATATATATATGTTATTTCCAAAAACTAAGTTAATATTTTAATACAAATGACAAACAAAAATCACCATTTTGTGTATAAAATATAAAATACAAGGGGTTTGCAGAAGTATATGTATATATATATATATATGCAACTCCAATATATATATATATATATATATATATATATATAAGAAAGAATGTATATAATGTACAACCAAGAATTTGATTGACGTACAATGGGTAAAACATTCAAATGTTTTCACAAAAGAAGTAAATCTCTTTATAGACATTGTTGATTTCCACGTTTAAAAATTAAGATACTTTGGAAAAGAATTTGAAAACCTAGAAAAATCATTTTCTTGTTGAATTCCTTCCTCTTTTTCCTCTCCTTCCCGTTCTTGACTTGCTGGAAATATCTTCTTGTAGATTTTTCCTCTCCTTCCTATTTTTCCTTGAATTCTTTACTCCCTTTTTAATGTACTATATTTTAGAAACCCTCTATTCGGTAGCTATTTTCTGTTATTCCCCTTTTTTTTGTAGAGCATTCAAGAAATTTTTATGAAAACTATTGTGTGTCCATTATTGTTTTTTTTTTCTCTTTTTAAAGATTTTCTCCAAATACCTAATTCTTGAAAACAAAATAATATCTTTCCTTGCATAATATTTATCCTTGGTAAATAATGAAGAATGCCATTTTAATTTGTAAATTAAATAACCATTCCAAATAAATAATAAATAAATGTCATTCGAAATAGTATTTTTTGAATTATAAATTACTTATTGAAAATAGGGGTCGTGACACCAAAAGTGTTATCAAATTTTCACCACAGCTCATTTTGAAAGAGCTGGTTTATTCAAGATTCATTTTAAGGTGAAGAATTTCAATTTACCCTTTGTACATGTGTAACCATTGCAAGTGTATGAGTTATTGTGGAATTTTAAAATGCAATGTGATTAGTTGCTTGTTATAAATTGCAACATTAAGTATTGCATGGAATGTAAAGGGAACGCTTTCATTCTGTATTCATTCACAGTGTTTTAAACATTTTTTTGCAAAAGGAAAAGTATAGAATCGAACAAGTATTTCATAAATGTTGTATTTGTATTCATTGGATAATAAGAACCAAGTCTCCCACACAAGCCATGGGAATAGTTGAGATAGTCTATCAAAAGGAGCATAATACACTATTGAAGATTAAAGAAATAGAAATCACATAAGAAGGAACATAATCATCATTGCCTAATATCTTCAGTTGATTCTGGAATGGTGCACCTTTCTTTGCTCCCAAGCTCCTTGTAGACTTGCAAGAGATGTTAAAAGCTGTTAGAGATTCGATTATGAACATTCCTACATGAATCATCAACAATAATATAGAATGTTGCTTATTGATACATTGAAACAACTGAGCAAGAGCAAGAAGTGTGACAAAATCCAAAGAGGAAGCATCATAATAATATATTGTTTTAATCTAACATTGTTTGCTTCTTGTGCAGGTATAGGAAAAGTCATGCTGCTGATCCAATGTGAAATTTTAAATCATGTGGTGTAAAACGGGCTCCCACAAGGGTTGAGACCCAACATGCTATCCCTCAAGCATTCAAAGAGGGATTGAGAAAGGAACAATTCAATAATGCTCAAAGAAATATGCATCTGAGTGACATGAAGACTTAAGCAAGTGACCACCTAGCATAGTCAAGTCAAGTGCAAAAATGAAAATCATAGGTGATCCATTGCTCAAGTGAACTAGCATCGAGTGCATCATCACATAGTGTGATAGTGAACATGCATACATAATGCCTTGTTACAAATCAAGAAATGATAATTGAAGCAAATGGAGAGGCCTCTAATCACCAACATCAGGTACTCTTATATTTAAAAATATTCTATGCAATGATAGCTTTCACATCATCATGTTGTTGTTAGGAGATAAAAATGCATGAAGAGTAAAGAAAAAGTTTGGCTCCATCAGTAACAGAGTGACAAGTGGCTGCAAATGAGTTGCCGAAGGAAGAGAATGAGTACAAACAACATGACAAAAACATCCAAGAAGTGCAATCAAAGGTGCATGAAGGTATGAAGAAATATTTTGCTTGATAAGTTATTGAAAAGGTGACAAATGAGTTGAGCTTCGTTATGTTGTGTATTTCAATAAAAAACATAAAGCAAATAATTGTTGATGTATGCATGGAGCAAAGAAAACAACATAAAGACACTTGAACACATATCAACTTGCATCATTAAGAAGGCTTCAAAGTGAAGTAAAGTCTGCATTTTAATGAAGCTACAACAATGACAGGGATATGAGATGAAGTCATTTTATTCTTTCAAAACCATGCAATTATGCTATAAAGAGCGAATGTCAAGCTAGGGTTTCAAATTGAAACAAAGGCATCAAAACTCATTTTGAGATGGAAAGAGAGAGCCTACATGACCTTGTGTGGTGGAAGTTCAAATGGAAGAATTCAAATCATTTAAACAGTGGAGAAAACCATAGCTCTCATTCTCATATCTGTGGCCTGGAGAGGCCAAAATTTCTTCTTCCTAAGTCACAATACCCGCTACGGTTTGAATGTAAATGTAAATACAAAGCGAAAACAACAAGGGTTTGAGCCCTTAATAATAGAGGTTCCTTAAAAAATGGTGAAATAAAAGCTATAGGCCGTGACCTGGAGGGGTTTTGAAAACCCACGAAGCGGAGAAATTTCATTCAAAAAGGTTTTCTTTCAACAATAATATCATTTTTATATCATGGTTCAAGCCCAAAAAGTTCTATTTTTCCAAAAACAAAGGAAAACACACAAGTATACCCGCGACCTGTATAATGGCCATCTTAGATTTCTTCACAATGTTCATGTATTTTGCAAACAAAGCTTGAATAAGATTTATTTAAGAGGGGAATGCTTGTGAAATGAAGGATAGGAAAGATTACCTTTGATATCTTTGTGGATGAGCTCAACAAATCCCGCGGATGATCCTTCACAAAATGCTCTAGCAAACTCTCCATTGGTGACCATGTGTAGGATAGGAGGTTGTGACACAAAGGAAAGCAAAAAATGCATCAAAACCACAGCGAAGCCATGGTCAAAAGGCCTTATTTTTCATCGAATAGAACCAAGGAATGAGCAAAAACACAATCGATAACATACCACCAAGTGCAGAGAATCAAATGCATCAAAAATACGAAGTAGAAGAGCTCAAATGGAGGTTCCAAATTCCAAACCCTAGTCTCCCATGATGGCACAGGTAGAGCCCTATTTTCCCCAGGAGGCCGATGTGAATGACAATCAAAGAAAAGTTAGGAGGCAGGTTTTGAGTTAGGGTATTTTCCCTATTTTTGGCCAATGTGATCTTAATCACATTTTATTCCACTTTTTAATGCCTTTCTCATCCTCCATATTTCCTAGGCCAAAATCCTTAGCCTATGGCTTTTTATTTTTCCTTTGATTTTTGGAGAAAATCAAATAAAAAACAATGCACCTAGCTCCTCATTAGGGTTACCCCATTTTTCCCTTTACAATGCCTTAGAAAAAATTTCATGCCATTTTTCCTTTGAAGATCAAGTGATGAATTTAGGTCATCCATTTTTCTTACCTAAGTGAATGGTGGGAATCTATTTTTTTTAATGATTTTTTATATAAAAATCAAATGTAAAAGAGAGCATCATATAATGTTTGATTTTTGCAAAGATTAAATGAAAAAAATCAAAATGATTTGAGGACAGATTGGAAAAATTAGATGAAAGAAGGAGGGCTTCTATTTTTGCTTTGTAAAACTACACCTTTGTAAAACATTAATTAAGTGTTTCTATAAACTGCTTGATTAAATGTTATCTAAATGCAATAAAGAGTTGCACTTAAGTTCACATCAAAAAATTCTATTCCTGAATTCAGTCTTCAGCGAATTTGAAAAGAGGATGCCAAACTAAAGTTTCTAGTTTTAGTTTCTAGTTGTTTGTACCTAATTTTGAGGCCTTTTTGGATCAACCTTTGGGTGATGAGAAATTTCCATCTTTTTGGTGCCTTTTGGAGCTGTTTTAGAGGATTATTTTTAGGCTTTTTCAGGGAGCTCAGAAATGCAGAATGGGTTACTTTTGGAGAGGCAGTGAATCTGATTTTTCTATTTTTGGAACTACAAGGTCACATCTTGGCTATAAATCTGGGAAATTTGAATTTCTGAGGGTTCAAAATTTTTCAATTTCTTTCCCTCCTAGTCACTTTGAGAGTTTTGTAAACTTTTTTTGAATAAGAGTTTCATGTCTTACTCATTCACTTGCAATTAAGTAGCAAAGTTTTCCTTTTCTCCTTTCTTGTCATGAGCTCACAGTGATAGTTAGATTTTGTTGTGATTCAAATTAGTGGATCCTTCTTTGTCTTGTTGTTGTGGCTTATTGTCAAGATTTGTAAATAGGTTCAAGTTGCATATTGTATTCAATTTTCAAGGAGTCATTATGCAAAATACTAATGCGCTAAATGCATTGAGGTGAATTGTGAGAGTTGATTTTTTTGAAAGAAGTGTTGTGAGTTAAGTTTTATCAAAATCTCAATATCTAGTTGGTCATCATAAGTTGTAGGTGTTATTTTTGAGTTTTCTCCCTACTCCCCTTTCCTCTGAAAACTCATAGATTAGGTGACTAGCTAGGGGGAACACATGAGGAAAATCCGGAATCACGAAAACAATTCTCTAACATCAATACCTTAGGAAGAATGTAGATACACTTTTAAAAATTTACAATTATAGTCGAAGAGATTAAGATGCACTAAGAAAGACAACAAAAATGAAGTGTTGACAATCACACATGAACACAGGATATATGTGGGAAAAACCTTCGAGAGAAAAACCCACCACACCAAGAGAGAAATCACTTTGTATTCTGATAATGAAATTACATACAAATTCTAAACTTGTCTTTCTGGTGTCATTATACAGCAGCATTCACCATTAACATTCTTGTATAGGATTCTTCACATTATAGTCCACAGAAATCATCCACTAACATAATCACTCAACAACCTATCGATTCAACCCAACTGATTACAAACTATAATCACAGAGTATAACCATGTCGAAATCTGTCTATAGAACTTCCTCACAGAACTGTCGCAATTGACTATCTTCCAACTTTTCCCATTCGGCTCCTCCTATTCATCCATGAAACTCCACATAGGATGGTCTTACTATGTCAACAAAATTTGCAATGTATTGGAATCTCAGTGAGACACTAATAGTGTCTCACTGATGCCACATAGACTTCATATCGATGTTGCCAAGAGACTCTGTTATCGCTAAGACATTCTATCAAGCTCCATGAGTTACACCGAGTCACCAAGCAGTCACCCAGACCTATTGCATTCACCAGGAGACCATAGCAAGTCACCAAAAGGTATACCGAAGATACAAGTCATATCGAGCTCCAAAGGATAGTCGGCAAGACATACCAATATCGCCAAGAGGTTTCTCTAAGACATAAAGGTTACCCTGAAGTGTTCACACGTTGCCAAGACATTTCCCTTTGGTGAGAGAACATACTGATCTCCATATGTTACCCCGAAGACTCTTCATTATCAACAAGACTCATCAAAGTCACTAAGACTTCTTACCGAGACTTATGTGTTCCACCGATGACAAACATTCACCAAGAGCTACACTGAAGACTTCAAAAGATGTTCCTATCGGTGAGACATTCAACATTCGTTGAGATGTCTTCCTGGGATCCTTGAGTTACCCCGATAGCCATCGACTATCGACAAGACAACCTTTAGTCGCTAAGACGTTTCTCTGACCACTTTTGAGTTACTCCAAAGAACATATGAATGTTTCCTTATCGGCGTGACCTTCTCCATTCGCTAGGACTTCTTAGCGAGAACCCTTAGCTATCCCAAAGCCCATGGTCGCCAAGAGTCTCCCCGAAATACAATTGAATGGCTTGTCGGCCAGAGGTCTCCCGAGCGCTATGAGGTCATAACGAATACACTATGTCACAGTGATAGACTCC
>VDFB02197299.1:0-79370 GCA_007258455.2 Sequoia sempervirens
TTTCTTCCTCACATTTTGGAGTGAGCACAAAAACTATACTATGCATATCCTTATACATACAAAGTAGAAAACCTTTGGGAAACTCTGGGATAATTAATGTCAGGGCCTCAAAGAAAGCCATCTCTAGCTGCTTGATAACCATCACATCCTTGGAAAATTGTTGAAAAGATATGTTCTCTTCAATCATCACGGTGATTGGGGGTGCAATGCTTGCAAACTATGGGATGAAGCTATAGACAAAATTAGACTTCTCGAGAAAATATAATAGCTATTCCCTCCTATGGTATTGTAAAGCCAAGAAACTCTCTTTGGGGTTCCCTAAGGAAATATTTTTTTAGTTTAGGAAGAATCTCAAATCACTAGTGTTGGAAAAAAGGATTCTCTAGATGATTGAAATGGTTTAGTTGCTTGATTTCCTAGATATATGAAAATAATCTAGTTGACCTCTCTTTCTAATATAATGCATGTTACCCTTCGAAAAGCTATAGTAGCATCAGAGAGTTTGAACACTATTTTTGAGTA
Source organism: Sequoia sempervirens (assembly GCA_007258455.2). Taxonomy (NCBI): domain Eukaryota; kingdom Viridiplantae; phylum Streptophyta; class Pinopsida; order Cupressales; family Cupressaceae; genus Sequoia; species Sequoia sempervirens. The sequence continues at coordinate 523 of VDFB02197299.1, forward strand.
TGCAAATGTTTCCCACTTGATGGTAAACACCATCTTGGGTTGGTTGGATTCCATTATGTAGGTTTGATTATTCCTTAAGGAACCATCTATCTTTGAGGAGGTCTTTTCTATGGTTAGAGTCTATAAGAGCTACTTCATCAGTGGTGAGGGGCAATGATTCTTTAACAAAATCATTCTTGAGTCTTGAACATCAACATAATGTTGGATTTTTCTATTCCTTTTTAAAACTGGGACCAAGTTTAATACCCAAGCAGAAAATCACCTAGGGAATATGAACTTTGATTCATCCCTTTTGACGAGCCATTGTTCTATTAGAGCTTCAACCTTTGGGTTAACTCTCCTCTATCTCTATTAGACCGACTTGGGTTCTTCAACTAGGGTAATTGTATGTTGAACTATACCCAAGTCATAACCTCTCTGATCATATCTATAAAATAAATCCTTCAGCTTTCTTTTGTCCATGCGAGAGAATTTCCTATCGACTATTGGTCTCTTATCACTTTTGACATCAAGCTCTTTGTGATCCTTTGAAACTATAGAGAATCTTTTCTTTTCCAGGTCAGAAACTGATTCCAAATGTGTTCCAATAAGAAATGTCCAATCAAAAATGCTATTTTGTGGTTGGGGGTTCCCATGTATACCAAAAGCTTCAAAACTCTTGATGAGATCCCATACCTTATGTATGTAAGATCTTACTCGCTAGAGCATAGAAACTAGAGATGATAGGTTCTGGGGAATTCTAATCCTATTGGAGATATCAATCAACACCTACTCTAGCACCAAACTTGCACTCAATACCATCAAAATATATGGTCCACACATGATTATCAAATAGGCCATGAGATTTCTCCCGAATCTTTAGTAGTTTTGGAAAGACCTAATCTTTTTCAAAAATTACATAGGTTCTCAGCCCTATATTATGGAATTTTCCAAATGGATTAGAATCAATGAACTAATTAAGCAACACTTCTTCCAAGATCCACTTGCTTGTATATTCTTCCTCTCTTGGAATTTATACACAATATCTCTCCTACTGAAAGGTAGAGTTATGGGAAGCTCAAAAACATAGATTTCCATCATCCATAATGTGTTCAAGATACAAGGATTTGGAAATAATCTTCATCTTCTCCATGTTTTTGGTTCTCAATATCTGGTTGGACTAGTCAAGTGCCATGTATCTTCCAAGTTTGGTGGTGAAATATCTTGATAGACACATTTCAAAGACTAGTGGAATGTCTATTATTACTACTTCTTGAGTGACTATTTGGCTCAGGTAGGAGAAAAGGGTTAGGGATAGATCACTTATCTAACCAATGGCTAGTACCTTCTTTCCATCTAGTTGCATAATTCCCTTTGTAAGGGGTTCATACTCTAACTTGAAGGTATCTACCACTTGTTTTGGCATGAGAGTGGTACTAGCTCATGAATCAATCATATTATTATGCAACAATTTATCTCCTACTATGAGTATTAAAAAGAAAGGCATGGGCTTTGTTTCGCTTACCTCTTTTCTTTTGTGTTGCCCATATCATTTGCATAAGTTGTTGGCTTTGGAGCCTAGGGGAAAACCCAGGTCTATCATTTCCACTTTGATTGCATGGTTGAATTGCATTCACCTGCAAGCTTTTTTTTTCTACCTTTAATGCTTCTTGAAGCAGGGTTTTTTGCTCATGAATCAATATGTTCTCCCATAATGACACTTGGCAGGTTCCTTCTTTAATTACTCCGCCATGTTAAGTGTCCCAATTGTTTGAGCCTTAGGCTTAAAGAATGGTATTTCTTTCATTTTCAAGAGAAAATGTTCCATCATGATTGGGCTCAGTGCTTTGTTTACCTCCTTGTCTACCAATGCGACATCATGTGTCTATAGAAAAGGTAAAATGATGGGCAACAAAGCCTGCTTCTCTGTCAAGAATAGTTGATGCGACTACAGACGTGGCAGAGCCCACTGCACATATTCTCCTTTGAGCCTTCTTTTTGATCTTGTGTTACAATCTTCCTACACTTTTGGAATTCCAATCACTAGGGCTTCATTTGCAAACACAACTTCATCCTCTTCCAACCATGAGAACAGAGCTTGGTTAGATGCAATTTCTAATTCTTTCTCTAGGGACATCCCTTACATTTGTGCTATAAAATGAGCATTCTCCATTTTGGATAGTCCATACTCATCCACATTTAGAATCATGCCCTTATTTCTTTGTTCCACCACCTTCTACTACATATTCCCCCTCAAGTAGTTTTGAGGCATATGGCTATCATTGCACATGAAACACCAATCTTTTTCTTCTTCCACCAAATTATTTTGGTCTAGGACTAGCTCTTTATTCAAACTACCCTTGAATGTTTATAATGGCATGGTGGTTAGAAGTATCTAATTTACTCATGACATTTGTTGAAATATTCCCCTGTAGGGTCCTTGATTTGAATTATGTTGATAAGGAATTTTCCTCCACCATAAGCTTGAGTGGTCATTTTTGGAGGTGTTGCTTGTTGTGGTTTGATAATGACCAATTCATTAGCAAAAGTTTGCATGAGATCCTTCAGATAAACAATATCCAATGCCATTGAGGAAATACTTGAAGTGCTTGCTTGAGTAGTAGGATACTCATTTGTAGCCTATAGGGTGACTAGCTTTAATTGCATTGTAGAAGTGCTTGGATTGGATTCTTCCCAATGGCCATCCAAGATTTATATAAATACCAGGATTGGTGGCTGAGGTGGAAGCTTCTTGACATCAATCAGATTGTTCTCTATGTGTATTGCTACCTTTTATGTATCAGGTGAGACATCCCCTACCATGGAGGTTATCATGACCACAATATATGTATTAAAGTCCTTCAGATAGAACATGAATTCCATCATGGTCTGGGGTTGATAAGTCATAGGGATCCTTTGCTAGGTCTTGTGGAATCTGATGTTGAAGTTGCTCATGGCTTTATGTGAAGCCCTTTTGATGGTAATTAGCTATTGAAGTAGTGAGGAACAGTCTCCCTTTTCCAAGATTCATTCAAGCAGGCGATTTCTGAGTTGGTCCTAGGAAAGGATAGAACTCGAGGCTAGAGATCGATACCAGTCTTGAACTTTCCCTTTAAAAGAGGTGGCTAGCAGTCTCAACTTGATTTTTCCTCTAATATGTTAAATGTACCCTGTATACCTCTACTATATCTTGAGGGTGTTTAGAAGGGGTTTTAAAATCTTCTCTAGAGAATCTTGGAATAGCCTTGAGGGAATTAGAAGGTATGGTGGGCCATACATCTGGGGGTGTGGGTGGCTATAGTGAGCTACCAGTATTCCATGTTTCAAAATTTCTATGAGCAAGGGGAGGTACATGAGCCATAGAGAAAATATTTTTATGAATTAGATATATGAGAAATCTTATTTGGAAGTTTAAGACTCTAGGTGGAGTAGATAAAGCTCTAGGATTTGACTTCTCACTCTATTACTCCTTACAGGTGATACAAAAATTGTAAGTCTTCTCCTTCTAGGGATTGAGGTAGGTAACTAAGAGTACTGGAAGTGACCTCTCAAGGGTGCTCTTGTTTGGACTTTGGGCATGAAACTTACAGTTTCCTTCCTTAGCTTCATTCAATAAATACTTTTGACTTCTAATTAGGAATTTGGAAAAACTTTTGTCCCATCGAGTGTGCTAGAAAAAGAACTGTTGATCATGAAAGCTTGCAGGGCATGTGTAGGATCATCATGGAAAAAACAGGCCCTTAAGTGGCAATTTTTTTTGAAAAATTAGAGTTAGGAAACTTGACATAATAATTTGAATAAGTTATCTATATTACTTAAAAAATATGTAAGAAAAGAATCTGTAGCAAATTGAATGTAGTTTCTCAACTAGTAGGTTTATTTTAAAAATAAAATAATCTATTTGGTGAAAATTTGAAATTTCAATGCAGTAGTAGTTAAATTTTAGGGAAAAAATAAGAAGTAGGTGTTTGTCTAACCACCCTAACCACAATAAAATGATAATATTTTTTTATAATATTTTAGAAATAAGTAGAGGACTCATGTCTGGATGTGTTGCATATTTTTTTGTAATTTTTTTTTAGTAAAATAATTAATTATGAATTTTTATTTAAACCCTTTAAAAATACTTAAAGAAACTTCATTATATGGAAAGCGCACCCGCTTGGTCAAAACTTAATGAAATTCAATTTTTTCTTTTTTTAATCCTATAGTATACAAAGCGCTGATACTTGTTGCATGTTTTGGATTCAAAAATGTGGAAATCTGATTTAGCTATAGATGTTTTCAATCCGGCATAGCATCAATCAACGCTTTGGTTTCATGTACATTCTGGAAATAGAAATGAATAATAATTTATTTGTCAGGAATTTAAAAGTAAAGCATGATTTATATTGAGTGAGAGAGTTAGGGAATCTCTTTTAAAAGAGCCGTTTTTGTTTCATCAGTTTTAAGGTTAAAAAAGTAAATCCCATTGCTGCCGCCCAGTACCCAACTTATGTAGCGCATTTGGCATCCCGCTGATCTTGCCCATATCCACGCACTTCTTTGGCGGCAGGAAATCCTTATAGAATCACATTGGGTGGAGTGGGGAAAGGAGGTGCATCTGCTAATCACCTTTGGTTTTGCGCCAGAAATTGACTCTTCTTTATGGTTTTGGGATAAGAGGGAGAGGATGCATAAATAAAAAAACACTCAAAGGGCGGCTAAAAGCCAGGCCTTTACAAACGCGAACTTTCAAGTTCAGATTTTATTCCTATGATTCATATAAATAGACACAGAATGCCACAACCCCTAATTATTGGAAAGAGAATGAACATCAAAGGCCAACTTCAAGCACAGTGGATACTTTCAAATCTTTCTATAGGAAGTGTTCATTAAGGTTCGATCAAACATAAAGATTTCTTATGAGTAAAAGAACAATATTTCGGAAATCACAAGAACTTTGTCTCCTAATACAATATAGCACAACAAAATAAAAAATTTCAAAAAATTAGAAAATTCCAATGACATAGTCCAAATTTTCCTAAGCCACTATTCTACAATACAAGCATAAAGCATAGAAATCCGCTTTTTAAACTATCTGGATATAGCTTGCAAGACATAGTGTTTCATTCAAAATGACAATACTAAGAAAGAAATATTGAAAAAGGCCATACATGCATAGTCTCAACAAATTCTTATCAATAGTTTGAGATTTAATAATGAAATGAACTTTGAAACAAAGGTTAGATGCCAATCCAACAATAGTTTAAACCTTAATAGATATAACATGCAAGAATAAAATAGATATGCAACTTGTTTCTGAAAATAATTCTAAAACTTTAATAAAACTAAAGTAAACAATCCTTTTGACAAATAAAATGTCTTTTGGAAAATCTATCATAAAAATTAAAAACCAAAATATCTTTCTTCTTATGTGTCATCACCCTCCTTATATAGCTAGAATAGAAAGTACACACCGCCTCAACTTAGAAGTAATTTCCTCTAGGTGTTGACAGTTGATAGCACATGATCTGATCATAGACCCTTGGTTAGGTCACAAAAGATCTCTACTCATTAACTTTCAGCTACCACATTAATACTCTTTAGATATTTCAACAAAGATAGAAGCTCATACATGATCAAATCCTAATAATAGAAGCCTAGCAAAGGACCTAGTTGATCGATCACATCATTCCTAGGCATGATCTCAAAAATTTCATCCCAAAGACCAAGGAAAAGAAAAGATGAAAGAAAGTCATCCAACTCCAACAAACTCCTTAATTAGATAACATTATAGGTGGTGCAAATACCCATAGTGAGGAGATGATGTTTCAACAAGGCAGAAACTCTCGAGCTTGCAAATATAGCTCCTAAGAAAATGTCTAAAAATTAAACAAGTGTCTTGAACTTTCTCCCAAAAGGAAGAGGAAAGGTAAAAGCTACGTATCCACCAAGTGGTGCATTGCACACCTTTCTGATGATTTCATTTGTGCTACGCCCTTAATATTAGTGTACATCGGGTTATGAATAGTCGGCTTGTGGCTATCTTAACTCTTTATTAAGTCATATTATCATTAGTATATTGTTATTTAGTTGTTTAGGTTGGCATAAGTCTTATATAGGTGTGTCTAAGTCGGCCTAGGTGATATCCCAGGCATAAATAGGTATATATAGGAGGTTGTGAGTCTTATTTCATCATCAAGTGTGAAGCATGTTATCATTAGAGATATTTGGAGATTTTCCCCCTTGAAGTGGCTTGATATTCTCAGTAATTATCAATTATTTGCAGCATATTTCATATCATATTCTTCTATTGTGCAAGTTATTTCATAACAAGTGGTATCAGAGCATGATCTTGGCACCATAGAGGCAAGGTTTTTCTCAATTTTGGAAGCGATTTTGGGAAGAGCATATCTTTCAGATTTTCGTGAATTTTTTTCTGATTTTTAAAGGGGTCTTGAAGAACATATTCAAGAAGCTACAGTATATATTTCAAAAGAATTGGAGCATAATTAAGTGAATTATTGCATAATTAGGGTTTCTACACTATTTTTTTGGAATCTACATAGCTCATACATCTTGTTGAATTGGAGTCTAATTTTTATTGGGTTTTTGAAGACATAATAAAGGAGATTACAGTAAAAATTTGAGAGAATTTAAATTTTATTTGTATGATTTATTTCAACATTAGTGGTTTCCATATCGTAGCCGGGGCTGGAACAAAAGGGGAACCAAAAGAGAGACTCCGGGAAATGGGATGGTGAGAGACAATCAGGATAGCCGGGGAAATCAATAAAGTCAAGGAAGAATTTCCTCGAGAAGAAGAAGAAGAAGAGGAAGAAGAAGAAGTAGAAGAAGCAACAAGAGAAGAAGAAGAAGAAAAAGACCAACCAGAAGAAGAGGAAGCAGAAGAAGACAAAGAAGAAGAAGACGAAGAAGATACAAATGAAAAAAAAAAGACAATGAAGAAGAAGTGAAAGAAGAAGAAGTTCCTAACCAAGCAATTAAACCAATGCAAGGGTACCATATATTATTCCTCACCTCTTATTCTATGACACATCAAAAGGTTCAAGTAAAGGAAGAACACATTCATCACCATCAAGAGCTTGATGTAAAGGGAAGACACATCTTGGAGCTGAAGTTAATTTTCTAGACATGCATGAATAAGCTGGTGACATCAACAATTCCAAGTTACCTCATTACAAGGAAATATTTTCTAATTGAAGATGCTACATGGGAGGATGAGGAGTTCATTCAAAACAATCCAAACTTGATTAGCATTGAGGACAATGCTTCTTTGAAGAAGGGGGGTATGCTATGCCCTTAATATTAGTGTACATCAGGTTATGAATAGTCGGCTTGTGGCTATCTTAACTCTCTATTAAGTCATATTATCATTAGTATATTGTTATTTAGTTGTTTAGGTCGGCCTAAGTCTTATATAGGTGTGTCTAAGTTGGCCTAGGTGATATCCTAGGCATAAATAGGTATATATAGGAGGTTGTGAGTCTTATTTCATCATCAAGTGTGAAGTGTGTTCTCATTAGAGATATTTGGATGTTTTCCCCCTCGAAGTGGCTTGCTATTCTCAGTTATTATCAAGTATTTGCAGCATATTTCATATCATATTCTTCTATTGTGCAAGTTATTTCATAACAATTTGAGTGTGGGTGCACCTGATACGGAAGACATTTATGCAAAACCAAAAAGAAAAATGGTTGAGGCAAAAGGTAATTCATAGTTCTAGCGACCCACAGGGGTCTTCACTTTGTGAAGAATCAAACCTAGGCCTCTGGTTGCTCTTGGAGTTTGATGAAAGTAGTGCATTGGGCTTCCCAATCTACATCATTTGGTAGAACAAGGGTCTGGATCTACCTATATGCATTTTGTAAAAAACATAAGTCTTGATGAACAGCTAAGAGTTAGGGTTTTTGTTGATATTCTATTGTAGGATTTGTAGTGGCATCAAGTTGCAAGGATTATTAGTTGTAATCGGTTCAATTTACTGGATAATAATATTGGACTCTCTATTGGTGGACGTAGCCCAATTTTGGGTGAACCACATTAAATATTGTCTCTCATTGTTGTTATTTATATGTCATTCCTCTTTTAAATCTTTATTTGAATTTAATTGATATTTTTTGCATACAATTCCTAACAAAGGTGAAGGAATAGTAGTTGTATTATCCATGCCTAATGCACCATTTTCCATACTAGGTGTATCTCTAGCAAATTTATGGTTAATAGATTAGAAGTTGTAATCCAAAGAAATAATGGAGTACAAAGGAGAAAACATGAAAAATAAATGAAAATATTTTACCATAAACATTTAATCTCCATGGCTGACCTCCATCATACCTCTAGCTTGTTGCAAACTAAAATTTTCCCTTAGATTCTTTGAGCAACATATGAAAATCATGTCGTATGCAAGTTTTGAAGGATTTTCTATGTGGATGGCTATGTAAATGACTCAAAAGTATGCAAAGTATGAGAGAAGATGACAACAAAATGAGAGCCAGAAAATTCATGTGAATGCTTGAGAGAAAAAAAATGAAATCAAAATTGTCATTTAATAGGAAAGGGTAATTTTGAATGAATGGATGAGATCGAAAGGAAAAAAGATGGACTAGATTGAAAGTTAAGATAAGGACAAGATGGCTAAAAAAGGCTAGAGAATCAAATTGGTAAACAGTCATTTGACTTTTGCATGGAAAATGGCATCTTTTGAATTAAAAATCATTTTAATTCAAAAGTGGAGAATCAAATGACATCAGGTAATAAATGCCCATTTTTTGCCAAAATCAAAAATTTTGACCATTTTAAATAAGTAATCATTTTTTATTTAAAATGAGGAAAGTGACATGTGGTCGTAATTAAATAAATTAAAGAATTTATTTAATTAAAAGAGGAATATGTAAATTATTGATGTATTTAAATAAACAAACAATAGAATTATTTATTTAAATAATCTAGAAGAATTAATGAACAAAAATAATTAAATAAATTAGGAAGTTTATTTAATTATAAGGGGACATTAGATAATTAGTGACACATTTAAATAAATAAATAAAATTTATTTATTTAAATAATTAGGAAGAATAAAGAGACATGAATTAATTAAATAATTAAAAATTATTTAATTAATAGATGAAAATGGACCAAATAACATAATTATATATTTTAATTATGCTAGGACAAATGTGGTGAAAAGTAGAGCTTGCAAGCCTAGGTCAATTTTTAGTGTCTACATTTTTCCCCTCTTTGTCATAATGCAGCCTGTCACGTTGTGACAAAGAAAAATAAGTCAAAGTCATACCCCAATGAAGGTACGGAGTTTCGATGCCCCCTTGGGAAATTTTCAAATTTTGGCCTACTGACAAAAAAATTTAGAAAGTGTTCCTACAAGTTAATTTCAAGGCCCCAAAAATGATGGCAAGATAGTTTCAAAATTGGACGTGTTTAAGGTACCCAAAAGGGTATTCAAAGGTGTTGAAAAGAGCCTCCAATAATAATAGTTGTGAAAATTTCCAATTTTACCCTATAAATAGGTTGAAACTGGGGGTAAAACTCATCTCATTTTTAAATTTACTATAGTAATTTCAAAGATCTCCGAGCAAGGATAACAATAGAGAAGATGATGATCCTAATCACAGAGCACCATGAGTACATTGTTAGGACTTATAAACGACCAGAGGGGGCAGAGCCGATGGCATGTACCCTTAGCCCACTTCGTCAATTTATCATTTTTTGTGCTTTTTGGGGGTTTCTAGGGCTAGAAACACATGCATTTTGACGCATTTGCATGCACATAAGTCACAATCACTTTCTTATTCAACCCATTTGATGTGTCATGGTCAATGCAAACACAAAAGGTCATTAGGCCATGGTCAAATATCATAATGCAACTGCTTGAAGTTGTGATGCAATTGCCAATTTAAGCTGCATTTGATGGTTGTAAAGCCACATTTGAATTATCACGATGAATTTGTGGACTCTAATGACACATTTGAAATAAATGATGCATGTTTATAACACCGTGATACAAGTATGGTTTTGAGATGCAATCGTAGAGTATAACGACACAATCATTATATAGAGATTTAATTGTTGCATGGAATGATGCAATCATCTAATTGTGATGCAATTGAAGCAAATGTGACACATTTACTTTTGGCTTTGACTAATGGTATCTAGTGTTATTTAAACTTTTACATTCCTTTGGCTTAGGCTAGGTGATAATGACAAGTTTCAAGATGTTGACATGTGCTTTGACATGTGCAAAGATAGTTAGCACCTATTTACATGCAGGATAGCAAACCATCGACTTATGCATTCAGAGACAACTTAATAGATAGAGAGGGATGGTGATTGATGCAACTGGGTCTCTACTATGTCACCTATATGCTTGTTGTATGTGCAAATAGGGGACTTTTGACAACATTATGTGAGAGGTGGCACTCAGAGATATGCTCTTTCCACTTGTCGACTAGGGAGGCTACAGTTACCCTCGAGAACATTTATCAGATTCTACACCTACTAATCCAAGGAGAGAGGATTATTTATTACCCACAACATGGAAATTAGACATTTATTAGCTACTATCATGATCAGGGTGCCAAATTGGGTATTGATGGGTATGATATCCGAAGGGAGTTCATGACAGAGCACTATAGATAATTTGATGCTCTATTAGTGACATTGATTGCTAGTGTGGTTATCGCAGATCACTGAGGACATGGGTTTCCCATTGGTTGGGAGATGTACTTGTTGGCATGAGGCAAGACACGATGGTTTATGCTTGGGGACCTTGTTTATTAGGGATTTTATATCACTAGTTGCATGAGCCTGTGTATGGGAGGGCATAGAGCATTTCCTATAGGATGACCCTTCTTATGATTTGGGCATGGGAGCACAATTCCATTTTTCTCCCACTGATTAAGAGGCCATAGTTGGTAGATGGTATGCCATATGTATATTACTATGCTTGTGCATTACAACAAAGCCATCATGGTGAGATAGGTTGGTGGAGACATAGGATCAACACCATATTGTATTTATGTGGAGATCATAAAGGGATTGTAGGTTGTGGGAGGATGAGGCAGATCATCTCAGTTTCTACCGGTAGTATCAATATCTGATTGGTTGGATGGTGCAGACACAGTTTATTGTGGAGATGTATTTTCCACAACTGTGTCTTAGATAGTTTGGTGAGAAACAAGGTATTCCAATTGGTATAGTAGAGTACACAAGGTCATCTTGGGAGTCAACATGGGGACCACCTATATTTGTGGCCTTTTCTACTTAGTAGATAGATAGATTGGTGGTGCAATAGTGAGGATGGAGAGGAGGTATTGCATATCCAGGGACCACTACAGATTTTGATTTATGGGGGTAGACACATAGGCATGTCCCCTCATATATCCACATGGACCTGCACCAGTGGACTAAAGATCCATTATTCCTCATGTGTCGTGAGATTTATGAGGAGGCAAAGTTGGCAATAGAGGAAGAGGTAGAGGCTGAGGGAGAGATGGGGATAGGGGTGGAGGTAGGGGTGGAGGGAGAGATGGGGATGATGATGATGATGGGGGAGCTGATGAGAGGTTGAGGAGAGGAGGATATAGAGGGAGACATGAGAGGCAAGTGAGAAAGCAAGTGACCAAAGCACCATTGGACCCTATTACCAAGGTAGCTAAGGAGGAGGGAGAGAGGGAGGTGGAGAATGTAGAGGTAGATATTGGAGAGGAGAGGGTGATGGAGCATGTAGAGGTAGAGATTGGAGGACAGGAGAGAGTGATGGAGGAGAGAGACGCAAAGGTTGGGGGAGAGGAGGACATAGGGGATGATGACGATGATGAGGATGAGGCCATTGATGAGGGAGAGTGCCTATTGTGATGGAGTATGGTGGAGGGAGATGATGGGATTTCGGTAGGGCCAGTATTTCTAGCAAATGCCACCATAGATCAACAAGTTTCCAACCTTCTGAGGAGACTTGATCAAAGCATTACACAGGTTAGGGCTTTATAGGCTGAGCTTGAGCTAGCGAGGGTTGAGCGGGATCATGCCAAGATCTGGAGATAGGAGGAAGCGTAGTGGTGTGTAGAGTTTGTAGAGCTATGCACATGGCCATTAGGAGATATGGCCCATGAGTTTTCCAAGATGAGCACTCGGTATGGCCAGTACAAGACCCTCTATGAGTAGGAAGTTCTTCCCGAATGATGAGATCCTACACTATCATTCTCATAGATGAGGACAAACAATGACCATATATTAGGGAGTAGGAGCCACACTAGTGCGGGAGGGTTTACCTCCTCAGGACACACATTAGGGAATAGGTCTCATCACTCATGTAGGAATTCCTTGAGTCATCATTCAAGCCATAGTCATGGGCCTACCAGATTAGGGTAGAGGTCAGTGTAGAGGTAGCCACTAGTGACAGGACCCTTAGTTGCTTTGGTTACAAACATAGCTCAAACAACTCAGACAGAGGTTATAGTGATAGATGCCTCAACCATGCAGGGATAGGTGACGGTGACCATGATGGCCTTGATTCCCTTGATAGAGGATTGATCCCCCAAATATTCTCCTCAAGGAGATGAGGAGAGTACCTCCTAAGATATTTACATTTCATGTATTATGACATTATTGACTATTAAGCGTGCGAGCTCCATTTTTTGGGATATCACTTTGACTCTATCCTATGACACTTATTTTTTAGATTATATATATGTGATGCAGTTTTGATGTGGCCTATTTGTTTAATGTTATGTGATGATGTGTTATGTGATGATGATGATGATTTAGATGACATGTCTTGATTATGCAGCTATACTACCTATGTGATATTCATTTGATGCATTTTATGATGAAATGCTATGTTCTAATTACAATTATATGTATGATGATGCCATGGATGATATTGATGATGATAATATTTATATTTTTATTTGTTTTCATTTCCTTCCCATGAGTATGGATGCACTGATGAATGAAAATATTCTATATGGATCATATGATTTGCATGATTATATGCCACATTATGTAATTGAAAATATATGTATGCAATTGGGTTGTTTTAAGATTTGGATCTAATCTAATGCAAATGTCTAATGTAATTTAATGTCTATATTATTATGTATGTGAATGTATTTTTGTATGTCATAGGATATTAGAAGAAGGATGAGGCAACTAGAGAGAAGGAGATAATGTTAGTAAGATGGAAAATCCTTCAACACATTTCCATAGGACTATCAATTGTTGCTCTTAATCATCATTGGGTAGATTATCGTGATGGCCAACAAACACCATTATATGATGTAAATCAAGGTGTGCAAGGTTGTACCATCACTTGAAATAAACAGTTACAAACAAGGATGATCATGGATCATACTACAAGTGTTATTGACCTAGTCGTTTTGTCATGATCAATCACAAACAGTGAAGACAATCAAGACAACTCATGAAACTTCATTGCTCCTCTACATCTTGTTGTTAGGACATCCTCGAGGAATTAGAAACATGTTTATCAAAAATACACAATAAACATTGTAAAATTAAATGAAAAGTTCTTTCCAAGTGTCTTGATGTCAAGATGTCAAGTTGGTCAAAAATGTTGAATGTCTTGATGTCAAAGCACCAGAGTTGATGATGTCTAGATGCCAGATTAGTGTCAAGTTTTGGAAGGACCCATCCTAAATGATGTCGAGATGTAAGATTCAGAAATGACACATTCTGAATAATGTTGATGCTAGAGTGATACCAAATTCAAGAAGGACACATCCCAAACAAGGTTGATTTCAAGATTTCAAATTGATATCAAGTTTGGGAAGAACACATCATAAACAATTTTGATGTCGAGATGCTAGATTGATGTCAAGTTTGGGAAGGACACATCCCAAATGATGTTGATGTCATAATGTCAAATTCAAGAATGACACATCCTAAATAATTTCAAAGAAAAAAATTCAAGTTGATGTCAAGATTTAGGAAGGATGGTGATCACACAATAGTGGTTTAAAAGTTTTGGCCAAAGTGGACACTAAATTAATTTTTTTTAATTAAATCTTCACTTTCGAGAACCTATATCGGCTAAACCATGAGGAATTTGAAGATGACACAAACTAGAGTTTCATGAAATTTTTTCTATAGATTCTAAATATATTTTTCAAATTTTTTGGAATCAGGTTGCACTTCTTTTTCCATTTCCCTCAAAAAATAGGTTTTTTTCTCAAAAACAACATTTTAAAAAAGTGGTGCTCACCATATAATGCATAATTTTTTTCCATGAAGGATAAAATTCAATTCTTTTGAATTTAGATTTTTAACTCTAATATCTAGTACTTACACTTAGATAGTTTTTTATTGAACATTTTTTCTTTAATCAAGTTCAAGTCAAACCAAATTACAATTCGGACATAGCGTGCCATTAGCATGTATTTTTTGTATGTATTAAGTTAAATTTTTCCTTTTTTGTTGGATAAAGGACTTCAATATCTAGTGAACTCATATTTTTTGACATTTTTAATAATTTTCTATTTTCCCACATGTATAGAACATAGAGCTTGATTTTCAATGAGAAACCTACATTCACAAGAAATAAAAAATAAATATAATAATAAAATTTAATTTAATTAAAATTATACTTTTTTAGAAGCTTATAATAAGAACTACATACTTACAAATAAATAAATTTTAAATGAATTTATTTGATCCCCCAAAAGGTAAATCAAAACTGGTTTTTTATCAGCATTTTGATAGGTGTAGAGACTCCATTATAGGTATGGTTTAAAACTAGCGGGGTTCTATCCAAGGGGGATTGGTCTAAGGTGGTTTGATCAAATCCTCTTCAATTGGAATCCTTTAAATGGAAATTTTTAAGGCTTAGATCATTATATTTTCTAAAAATATGTAATTTTTTGCAAAAATCAGGATCTCCTAGAAAGTGTAAACCACTATTGTGGTAGTACGTCCCAAATGATATGTATGCAAAGATGCCAGATTTAGGAAGGACACATCCCAAATAATATCGATGCTAAAATGTTGGATTCAGGAAGGACACATCCTGAATAATGTTGATGTGAAGAGAGGCATATCTCAAATGTTGTGAGAATCCTCAAAATTTCTAATGACTGTGATGACGCTTAAGAAGGACACATCCTAGGGTATGATTAAATGATGGGCTACCCTTCAAAAGGACACATCTATAGAGTATGCAAGATTTAAATAGTTTGACTAAGTTTGACCAATTTTGATATGCCAAGATGATTGTTGTGCTTCATTGAAAGACTGCAGAAGGTCAGTTGGGTAAATTGTTCATTCAAATTTTGACAAAGACCATGATAAATATAAAGACTATTTCATGTGTGTGAGAAAACTATGCCATGAAACTTAATGAATGATCTATAAACTAGGACATTAAAGTTTCCCAGAACTTAATCCAAATACAGATTTAATTCCCGATCCAACAGTAATGCATGATTATGTATCTTAACCATTAAAATTATGAAACTGAGTAATCCTTTCAAACACTTTAAATCAATTATCTATAATAGCATTCATGAGAGAGCATAATATAAAAATAAATGAGAGAACAAGAAAGAGATAGAAGAGAGACACAAACAACTTGATAACGGAGTTCGCTCAATTTGAGCTACGTCTCCGGGTCCACTTCTCAATGTTGGACTGCTTTATTGATATCGCCAAGCTTCAATAGCCTTCTTACAATATCCAAGCTTTAATCACTCACAATCTCTCTTCGCAATTTTATAATTTTTGGTGTAACAACACCTTGTAATTTCTCTCCCAAAAATTCCTCAAAAGAGTATAAAATTCTCTCAAAAACACATTCGAATTATTTCTCCACAAAAATGCATAAAGGCCCTATCACATCACCTCCTTTTATACATAAATTTTGCATATGGGGTTAAAAACCACCATAATAAATAAAATAACAATTTAACCCCCCTCCTTTGGCTTTTATAATTATAAGCCTTACAAAAAACACTAACCCGTTGATATAAAAACAATAACTTCCCCATTTTAAAAATAAAAACATTAAACAACCCCTTAATAAAACAATTGGAATTTGTTTTTTAATCCCTTGTCTTATTATATTCACAGGCTATTTGAGTTTATGGGGTTGAGTTTAAAAATAAAATAACAATTTAGTGTTATTTTAGGAGGTTTTTTTTTTCACGAGTTAATTTTTGTTGATTTTTAGGAGATTTGGATCCCACCAAATTCGATTGGGATCCCACAAAATCTGATGGATTTTTGTGAGATAAAATAATCGTCCAGACCTTATTTTCAAAAATAAAGCATGGTACGTAAATTTTGTGAGATTTTTGCCACACCACCTACAACTCCCATGTCACCATCTAGTCAATTGCCATGTCACATGCTGACATCGTCATTTTGACTAAAACTTTGACTGGCTCTATTTTCCTCATACAGACTCCATTTTCAAAACCGAATATAGTTCCATAATCAACATGACGAGCACTATGGCATGGTGTCATTTTTGCTTGGATTTGAGACAATCAAATTTCACCTTTTTGAATGCTTGATTCACCTATTTGACCAAACCTTTGACCAAGCATAACTCTTGCATATGACCTCATGTTGATGCTATATAGGTTGCATCAAGATCACGTCAGCAAGCTCTATCAAATGATGTCGATTCTAAGAGATTTTGAGACTGTGATATTTTTGAGATTCTTTGATCCTCCTGGATCATTCCTCCCCAATGAGAAGCTTTTAGGACCTCCAAAAGGTCTATTTTCAATTTAAGTGAGGGCATTTTTTCCTCAATTGCCTGGTATCATATGTCCTTCCTTCTTGGAACCTATGCATCTGACTCATCACAACAACAACCAAAACTACACTAATATTGTTAAGTACATTATCCATATACACATCCACATTCAATGTTTCTGCTACCAACCATACACTGCTAAGAAGTAGAAGGCTGAATAACAAAGCTAAATTTTTAGATGAGAAAAAGAATGTACAGACATCATGCTTGTATTTCATAACTAGAACATCCTCAGGAAATGACACTTGTGGTACAGACATAAGTGCCAAATTATTGC
The DNA here is from genome assembly GCA_007258455.2 of Sequoia sempervirens. NCBI lineage: Eukaryota > Viridiplantae > Streptophyta > Pinopsida > Cupressales > Cupressaceae > Sequoia > Sequoia sempervirens. Next base: position 17,574 of record VDFB02197299.1, read on the forward strand.
TTGCAGTAACTACCCTTTTCAATTGCCCCATTGTCACAAAAGATCTATTAGTCTTAATTGGATGAGAATGCACAATGTATTCAATTCCTTCCTTAAATAGATTATACTGATTATGTTCCCTATAGAATATTTCCTTTCTATCATATAAGTATGGGCTACCCAACACAATCCCACAATTATCAAGTGGAATCACGTCAAATTTAACCTCATCTATAAACTTAGATGTTATTGAAAATCTTAAATTGCATTTCCTTGTTACTTGCATTCTATTATCATTGCACACCCAACCTAATGGATAAGGTTTCTTATGTGGCTTTGTTTCCAATCCCCACTGTTTAACAGCTTCTTCTGAAATTAAATTAACTTGGGACCCACTATCTATCAGTGTATCAATCTTAGTGTTCTTAGAAATCACCCTTATATGAATAGCTCATTCCTCTTCATATCTTCAGAGACATAATTAACTTTAGAAGTAGAATCACAACTATCAAAGGAAACACTGGAATTAGGAGCTTTACCTTTCATACCCATAGCTGTTATCTTAGTTTCATCATCAGAATTAGAACCAAGATCCAAAACAACATTTGTGGCTTTCTCCTTACCCTTCTATTTCTGATTATATCTCTGAGCCCACTTAGGATTCAATTTAGGATTCAACTTCCAACAATGATCTTCATCATGACCCTTCTTGTCACAATGAGAGCAAGAAAGCCTGTCATCCTTCTTGATTGTAGTTGTCTTCTTTCCTTTCCCTGTCTCTGCAACCTTAGAAGATTTCTTTACAGAGTTATCATTATCAATGAAAGAACCCTTTCCCCTTGACTCTAAGTGTGTAGCTTGAACAGACACTTCATCCAAATTACAGGGGTTCAATACCAAAATGAAATGTCTAAGATATGAATCCATACCTCCTATGTACTTTAACAAAGTATCCTAGGTGTACAAAGGTACATTTAATGCAATTTACTTCTTTCTAAATTCATGGGTGTACTCTTGGATAGTTTGACCTTTCCCTTGTTTAAACACTTGCCAATTCATCATTAATTGTTGCATGTGACCTAAGGGATCCATAGAATTTTTTTTTAAGATCATTAATGAATTCTGAGCAAGATAAATTAACTCTACCATGCTGTGAAATTTCTACTCTAGTCCTACTCTCCCACCAAGTAAGAGTTGTACCTCATAGCTGAAGAGTAGCTAATTGGATCCTATCAACATCATCTAATAGGTTTTGGACTCTACAATAGACTTCAACTTGTTGAATCCAATCATCCAATTTTTTAGCATTTAGTTCACCACAATACTTTGGTAAGTCAAACTTAACATCCAATTTAATTTTAGGCTTATGCACATTCTTGAAAGGATTAAAAGAAGTAGAATGAGGAGAAGAGGGAGAAGAGGGAGAAGAGGGAGGAGAAGGAGAAAAGGGGTGATCTGGTTGCTTGCCACCATCTCCATGTTGTTTCCCTTTCTTGTCTTTGTGATCTTCTTGCTTCGACAAACCTCCTTCACGTTCTTTCCACTCTTGTCTCTCTTGAAAAGGAATGTCCACCTTAGCCTTCATCTCGAGGAATGCTCTTCAAAACTCCTACTCACTAATTTCTTCGGGAACCTCCATTCCAGACAAGGACATCTTTGGAAAAGTTCTTTGCTTCCCGATCTCAAGATTAAAGTCTTTGATCTTGCCTTCACCCTTCTGAATCCTAGATCTTGTTAGCATTCAAGAAAACAACTGCAATAATAGCCACCAAAAGCTCTGATACCACTTGATCTGTAAACTAGGATATTAAAGTTTCCTAGATCTTAATCCAAATACAGATTTAATTCCCGATCCAATAGTAATGCATGATTATGTATCTTAACCATTGAAATTATGAAACTGGGTAATCCTTTCAAACACTTTAAATAAATTATCTGTAATAACATTCATGGGAAAGCATAATGCCGAAATAAATGAGAGAACAAGAAAGAGATAGAAGAGAGACACAAACAACTTGATAACGAAGTTCACTCAATTTGAGCTACATCTCTAGGTCCACTTCTCAATGTTGGACTGCTTTATTGATACTGCCAAGCTTCAATAGCCTTCTTACAATATCCAAGCTTTAATCACTCACAATCTCTCTTTGCAATTTTATAATTTTTGGTGTAACAACACCTTGTAATTTATCTCCCAAAAATTCCTCAAAAGAGTATAAAATTCTCTCAAAAACACATTCGAACTATTTCTCCACAAAAATGCATAAAGGCCCTATCACATCACCTCCTTTTATACATAAATTTTTCATATGGGGTTAAAAACCACCATAATAAATAAAATAACAAATTAAGCCCCCTCCTTTGGCTTTTATAATTATAAGCCTTACAAAAAAAACACTAACCCGTTGATATAAAAACAATAACTTCCCCATTTTAAAAATAAAAACATTAAACAACCCTTAATAAAACATTTGGAATTTGTTTTTTAATCCCTTGTCTTCTTATATTCATGGGCTATTTGAGTTTATGGGGTTGATTTTAAAAATAAAATAACAATTTAGTGTTATTTTAGGAGGTTTTGCTTTTTTTCATGAGTTAATTTTTGTTGATTTTTAGGAGATTTAGATCCCACCAAATCTGATTTGGATCCCACCAAATCCGATTGGGATCCCACAAAATTTGACGGATTTTTGTGAGATAAAATAATCCTCCACACCTTATTTTCAAAAATAAAGCATGGTACATAAATTTTGTGATATTTTTGCCACATCACCTGCAACTCCCACATCACCATCTAGTCAATTGCCATGTCACATGCTAACATCATCATTTTGATTAAAAATATAAGTGGCTCTATTTTTCTCATATGGAATCCATTTTCGAAACTGAATATAGTTCCAGAATTAGCATGACGAGCACTACGACTTGGTGTCATTTTTGCTTGGATTTGAGACAATCAAATTTCACCTTTTTGAATGCTTGATTCACCTGTTTGACCAAACCTTTGACCAAGCATAACTCTTGCATATCACCTCCAGTTGACTTGATACAGGTTGCATCAAGATCATGTCAGCAAGCTCTATCAAATGATTTTGATTCTGAGAGATTTTGAGACTGTGATATTTTTGAGATTCTTGGATCCTCCTAGATCAACGAATTTCCCTAGTGTGGCTTTGGGGGCTCATCGACATTTGGCCTTGCCTATGTCATACACTCAAAGACCTCATAGTTTGACACGACCAATGTATTTGTCTTATTGACCAAAGATTGAGTCATGATTTAATTTGACAAACCTATTAGGAATGACCTAATGTATGAGGGGCTCAAAGATGAGCCTTGCCTACATAGCAAGTGCATAGAGACAATGTAGTTCGATAATGACATAGACTAATCAAGACTTGAATTGACGTGACTGTGTTGACTGACATGACTCTATTTTTTGGAATTTTTGGTTTTTCTTCATGATGTTTTTTTATTTTTTAGGTCTTTTTTAGGAAATTTTTCAATTTTTAAGTCTTTTTTCAAGACATTTTTTTAATTTTTAGGTCATTTTAAGGACATTTTTTTTATGTTTAGGTATTTTTTCAAGACATTTTATGATTTTCAGGATCATGTATGGTACCCACTACACTCTCATGATAATTTTTTTCCCCTAATTAAATTGAATGGATAGAAAAGGTATGACTAGTATGGATAGTGGATAGTATGCAAGAGTTGATTTCAACCATTGTTAGCCATGGACGGAAATGTCATGATGTCAAGGTGAAGTGTTCTGATGAATGTTGGAAAAAAGTATGTTAATTAGGGACAAAGGTAGATAGAGTTATAGTAGATGGCACACCAATGACTGACTAAACATGGCACCTATTTGCTAGGTTTTCACCATGGTACTTATCCAAAGTACCTATTTACCAGGTTTTCACTATTGGATGAATTATTTCTCTTTATTTTTTTCATCATTTTTTTTTTGGTGTTCCTAGGACACTTGTTTACCAGGTTTTCATCAAGGTGATGATTTTTTTGTATTTTTCATTTTTTCAAGACTTTTTCCCTAGCTCTCTGAAGCTAGGTATAAAATTGATAAATGCCAGATCCATGGACTACCTTGATGATGCTCTGATCTTGTATGGATGACCATGTTGGATGAAAGGACCTAATTGGGATGAGGATTACAAGTGGAAAATATGAAGGATGATAGATGTGACGAATGAAAGAGGCTATGGTAGGATCCCTAATGTGCACACTATGTAGGCCATTAGGCCTCAACTGAAAAGGAGCTTGGGCAACCAATGAGCTAGAGTAAAAGAAGGAGTTGTCATCAAAGATACATTGAAAGACATTGCTAATGGAGGGATATGATGGATATGTAGAAAAGGATGGATGGAATAGAGTATATGGTATGATTGAGATTGACATGGATATAGACCTTGGATCAATAGGTGTTTTTTTTGAATTTTTTCCTTGATAGATGCCCCCAGTGATTTTTTATGTGGAGGCATACTTTGAGATCGACTTTCTCTCATTTTCACTTTTGAATTTTATTTTTGTTTTATCTGATAGCATTTTATTTTGGCCCTGGTACTTGTCTTGATCTTCTTTTCTTTTTTTTTTAATTTTTGATCTCCTTTTAAAGATATCTTGTTCATTGGATCTTTTCCTTTATTCTTTTCTTGAGCTATGATTTGTTGATCCATGTCTATGATGCGAGTGGATGTGTGTGACATGGGGGAAGTACTTGAAGTGAAAGAAACGTTTAGTGGATGAAGAGGAGTGGCTATGCCATTAATGGAATCTTTTGGACTATCATTTTTTATACTGTTAACATCAAAGGAGGCTTGCACATCCTTAATGACTTGGAAAGATGACTTAGTAGAGATGAAAATATGAGATTCATATCATCAACCAGGGTTGGTGGGATGGAAGGATGATGATTGGATATCCTCAATGAGGTCATGCTCAAAGAGTGGGTTATTGTAAATTTCTTGGTCAGACAAGGGGTTACAATAGATATGAAAATATTGAGAGGAAATAGATATGGCAAAGGTTGATGTGTCATTAGGGTCCCAAAAGGTTTCAATCCAAGCATGGCCATCTTTTTGTGTTCCTTCTGTAACTATCTTGACATCAATGTGGGAATTTTGATCTCTATCGGCAACATTAGCATTATCGTTCACTAGTAAATTATCCATACGATATTCTCCACATCCCATGTCATGAATATCGACCTTGGGGTTTGATGGTAGGGTAAATGGAGCGCATTACTTGGTCAATGAAGATGGATCAACGTAGTGAGATGATGTGGTGATGGATGTGGACATGGAAGGCTTCATGAGTGTTGATGGGTCAATGAATTTGGAAGACAAAGATGTCAAAGATTCCCTATTGACAGGCACTTGACGCTTTGATACACCACATAAGTTGGTACAATATTGGAACAGATCAAGGTCTCTGTATATATCAAGGTCTCTATATATAAACTAGTAGAATTTGGCAAATAAATGACTACGAGACTAAAAATTTTAGTCACATGACTAACACTAGTAGAATTTGGCAAATAAATGACTAATTTGGTCATTTATAAGTGACTAATTTGGTCATTGGGGAAAATCACAACTAAATGACTAAATAAATGACTAAATAATTAACTAAATTAATGACTATTACTCTATTATTTTTTCTTTTAAATTTGATCATAATCCATAGAGCTTAAGCCCCCCTCATGGGACCCCTACCTAAGTAGGCCATTTGACCACCTACATTGCTTGATGCACCAAAAATACCTATTGCGTGGAAGGCATTGGCTCTTGGTGTAGTCTTAAGGAATTCACATATTTTATTAAAAAATTTAACATTTACATTCTTTAACTTTTATTACTCATTATGTTAATGAATCATTAATGTTTTTAACTATGATTTGAAGCCAGTTTGATTTTCCTATTGTGTTAGCATGTCAAATGTATCAAAGAGCAATTGTGGTCAATTTCACTAATAAAATATGATTTAAACAATCCAATTGCATTTTGAGGGCTATCTTTCATTTCAAAACACAAATAAAGATGACTAAATAATTAGTCACACATAAAAATTAGACAATATGATATTAAAGTGGTTAATTAAAAAAATTGAATTGAGGAAGTGTATTGTATTATAATATAATATAATAATAATAATATATTATATTACAATACAATATATTATAATAATAAATTATAAAATAATATTATATTTTATTAAATACTAATATTATATAATAATATAACATAATATAATATAAATATTATAGTATAAATATAATATTATAATATATTTAAAAGTGGGAGATTTAATTTTAAAATCAAAATCAAATGAAGTAAAGAAGCGGGAAAGTGGCGATGGTATTTGATTTTTCTAATAAAAATCATAAAAATGTACCTATTTTGTTTAATACAATGTGAAAAATAAACCATTGGGCCTAGGGTAATGAAAAATCCCTAAATCAAAAAGAAATCGAACCCTAGTCTCATTTCACTTTTCACTTGTATTTTTGGAGAAGAAACTCATTCCATTTTTCACTTGTATTTTTGGAGAAAACTCAACACCGCCATACCTATGTAGGTTTTGAGAGTGGAATGTTGACTCATTATGTTGTTTCTGATGACTTTCCTAAAAAAAAAAATCTTACAGAGGTAAGTCTTTGGTTTTGAAACTGAAAAGTATTCTCCATTTTGAAGCATTTTATTGAGCTCACTTGGTTGCGACTAAGTATTTTTCTATTGTATTTCCTTTGCTTACCATTTGTTGATATCTCTCCTCTTTGTTTGACTACCATTGGAGTATCTTTGAGGCTCATTTCTAAGGACTTTGGAGGGCATCTCCTTTACAAAAATATTGTGTAAGTTTCATTATTCTTATCTCTTAAATTTCTATGAGAATAGGCTCGATTTGAGTTCAGTAGAGGCAATATGATAAAAAACCTTGTATCTCCCTGCACAAATCTTGATGGGTTACTTTCTTTCTATAGAAAATGTAAAAATTTTCACTCTCAACTTACTACTTTCATTATTTTGATGGATTTTTGTGTTCTAATGGTCGTGACCTTCATAGCATTCTGGATATTTTTCTTTATGTTCATTTTCTCTTCCTCATGGTTGTGTGGTAGAGAACCAACACTCAATAAAACATACTTTTTTATACTTGACCTTTCCACAAAGGAAACTCCAAAAATTATATAAATGGCATGCCCTAAAATTCTTCCTTTAATTTTCTTTTATGCTCTTCATCCAAGTGAAGTGTCTAATTGTGAATGGGATGAATGATAGATTGGACAGGAGCAGCCAAAGTGTGTCTGAATTCCCAAAGAGCACCTTCATAACTGAGAGAATTATTATATTTATTGGAAATAATAATTTTAATAGAGGGCCTTCATAACTAGGAGAATTATTATATTTATTGGAAATCTTGATTTTAATAGAGGGCTTTGTTTTAGCTTCTTTCCACTTAATATCACAAATTTTGACATTTTTTGAAATCCTGGCCTATTTTCATTCATTTTCAGATTTTGCTCTTGAAGTAAATTTTGTAAATAATCTAGGCTTGTATTCTTGAACCCATTTTATTCTCACAGTGCTTGCAATAATTTCGAGCACATTCACAACTTCATAGTGTATCTTCCATTCACTGTTGATAATATACATTTAAATTTTTTTGAAATTTTTAGTTTTTCTTAAATAATTTTATTACAATAGAATTTTAGTCATCAAGAGACATTCTAATAATTTTTTTAGTTTTTCTTAAATAATTTTATTACTAGCTTAGTTTTTTTGAAGCAATCTTTCTTTTTTAGTTTTTCTTTTTCATTAGAAAAGAAAAAATAAAAAAGAAAGGTTACTTTTATATTTAAATTAGTAATTGTTAAATTAGAAATTAGAATTTAATTTAAATTTAGAATAAAAAATTGAATAAAATTGTTTTTAGTTTTTCTTAAATAATTTTATTACTAGCTTAGTTTTTTTGAAGCAATCTTTATTTTTAGTTTTTTTTTTTCATTAGAAAAGAAAAACTAAAAAAGAAAGGTTGCTTTTATATCTATACTAGTAATTGTTAAATTAAAAATTAGAATGAAATTGCTTAAATAATTTTATTACAAGCTTTGTTTTTTTGAAGCAATCTTTCTTTTTTAGTTTTTTTTTATTAGAAAAGAAAAACTAAAAAAGAAAGGTTGCTTTTATATCAAAATTAGTAATTGTTAAATTAGAAATTAGAATTTAATTTAAATTTAGAATGAAATTTAATTTTTCAAGATATTGTGGTGATTTGATTTAAAGAATAATACAATAATTGAATCCAAAATCGAAAAAGTAGAGATTATTTCTTTTGCAATATCATTAATTCTATGCATTTTTTATTTATTAGACTTACTTTGATAATCTAGTAATATATTTAAGATATTACTTTAATATTTATTCTTTTGCAAATGCATTTCTTTTACAATATCATTAATTCTACGCATTTTTATTTATTAGACTTTACTCTAATGCTTATGGGTATTTACATTTAAGATATTCATTGTTTACAGTTATTTAGTAATATGTTTATGGACAATACATAGCAAGGAGATATTGCTCTGATAAACTAGTAATATTTAAGATATCACTCTGATATTAATTCTTTTGCAAATGCATTTCTTTTGTAATATCATTAATTCTATGCATTTTTATTTATTAGACTTACTCTAATGCTTATGTGTATATGCTTTTAAGATATTTGTTGTTTATGCTACCTAATAATATGTTTATTTTTTGATTGTGGATAGGTACAGAGCAAGGAGAAAATGCAAAACTAGTGCCTTACTAGATGCATTTATTTCCCATCTCATGTGCAATAGTGGCATCACTGAAGACATACATTCACACCATTTAGTTTTAGTTTTTTTTCAATTTTAAAAGTATAATAAATCAGCAATTTGTATACTGCAAAATATTTTGTATTCGAAACTCTATATATAGAGTTCTTTGTAACATATTTTATATACAGTTTGAATATATAGAGAATTATTTTCCAATGTTGTTTCAATCCCAAATTTGTTGAAGTTTTAATAACATAAGAGCTTTAAAGTTTTATATTATTCAATCACAACAAAATTTTCTCTTGGTTTGCAATTTCATAGACTAGTTATTGTAATAGCATTCTCCAAACATAAGAGTTTGCATACACATCTGAAAGCATTAGTTCATAAATGACTAAATAAATGATTAACATGACTAAATAAATGACTACCATGACTAAATAAAATTACTACTATGACTAAATAAATGACTACCATGACTAAATAAATGACCAGTTAACAATAATCAATGATTAAATTAATGACTAAATATATGAATAAATTAATGACTAAATATATGACTAAATAAATCACTACCATGACTAAATAAATGACCAATTAACAACAATCAATGACTAAATTAATGACTAAATCAATGACCAAATCAATGACCAAATCAATGACTAGATAAATGACTAAAATAGTTTAGTCATAAATTTGGCCGCATTATAAATGACCGGCAATAAACTACTAATGGGCACGTGACCAAAATTAGTCATTTATATGAAATTTTTAGTAGTTTATTTAGTCATATATTTTTTTTTGTACTAGTGATAGTAATCTTAGTTACTTCAAAAGGAAACTTCAAACATTGGCGATACATGGAGGGGACGAATTTCAGTGCATGGATCCAAGGTCGACTGAGTAAAATGTTGTATGGAAGGTCCAAATCCAGAACTTGACAAGTGGTGTCGACAATGACTAGCCCAATTTGAATTGGGAGTGTAATTATGCCTTGAGAGGAATGTCTTCATCATCATATGCCTTGATAACAATGCTTCTTGTGGCATCTATGCAAGCACCAAAAAATCCTAGTGCCTTGACCAATTTTAAGGAACATATATTCAGTCCTACTCCACCATCTACTAAGACTTGTTTGACCTTATGTTTATGAACAAAAAATTTGATATGAAGGGCATCATTATGGTTGGATTTGAATGATGAATAGTCTTGGTCAGAAAAGGTGATATGGTGGGGAGTCATGAGATATCCTACCATGGCTTCGAATTGGCTAACATAAACATCTTGGGGAACACAAGATTCTTGCAATGTTTTATCTAGGATGGCCTTATGGGAAGGCAAGATGCGTAACAACTCAAGGATAGATATTTGTGTTAGTATTTTTCAAAGCTGGTCAATAAGATTAAGGTTTCCTTTAGGTTGGGACTGCTTGTTTTGTGGACACAATTGCAACTGTGAAGTGGATGGGCCAACTATTGTTACCTTTGGTTGTCTAGGGGGAGGAGGGCTGACTATGGTGACCTTTCTTTTGTGGGTGGTGGCATTGCATTCATGGTCCTTTCTAATGGTGACTATACAAACATGTTCATCAGTTGTTCTAATGTGATGTACAATAGGTCCTCCAAAATAGTCATATCCAATATGGGAATAGTTGGCTCAACTATTGTTATTTGTATTTGACATAGAAGGGTTTCCAGAACCATGATCTTGTAGTGGGTTCTTATGTATTGTATGATCTACATTAGAAGAAAATTATGGTCCAACGAATTCAATGATACACTTTTCAATAAGGTCTTGCACCATATTTTTCAATTTTCTATAGGAAGAGGTTTTATGTCCTTTTATTCAGTGATAGTCACAAAATGTGTTATCATCCCATCAAGATGGTTTAAACTACCTAGGGTCGTATGTTTTGGGGTCCTCAAGTGTGATGAAAACATTTTGAAGGCATTTCTTGAGAACTTATTCAATAGGCTCACCCAAGGGAGTGTATGTACATCCTATAGGGAATTGTTTGGGTTGTCTAGGCTGCCTTTGAATTTGATTTTTTTGATTTCCTTGATTATTTTGATTTGTCTAAACAACATTAGCAGCATAGGTTTGTGTCATCATCTGTGTGTTTTGTGGTTGTGTCCCTTTTATAGTAATCATAGGACCCATAGCGTTGATAGCCTTAGCATTGACTACACCATCATTGGTAACATGTTTGTTCTTAACCTAGTATTTGTTTTTGCCAGCAAGAGGATGGTTTGCATTTTTGTTTTTAGGACCATATTCAGTTCTCCTTCAGCTATGAGGGCTTGTTCAACTAGGTTCACAAAATTTGCACAACAATGGACATGTAAGCCATTTTTTAGTGGGCCTAGAAGTGTTTGTACGAACATATCCACTTTCTCTTTTTTTAGAATATCTATATGACAATGACTTACCAAGGCTCTCCATCTTTGGAAAAATGGTATGAAATTATGACCCACCTCTTCTTGCGTGAGTTGGCATAGGTTGGTGATGGAAGTGTCTATGTCAATGTTGTATGTATAATTTTGCATAATTTTTTTGGCAAGTTCCTTCCATGATTGAATTCTAGGTTGTAATGTGTAGAACCATTCTAGCACTGGGCCAGTGAGACTTTTAGGAAATAATCACATTAGTTATGTGTGTTCATGTTTAGTATTGACACAAATTGTGGTGAATTTGTGAAGATGTTCAAGTGGATTTTTTTTCCCTTGTATTTGGTGAAATTGGGTGTGACATAACTAGGTAGAAATGGTGGCATGTACAAAGTCATGTCAAAAGAATAAGGACATAAGTCATAGGAAATTGGTGTCCTTTTGTTAGATGTTTACAAATTTTCCATCTGTTTGTGAAGGTTATCCACTTTAGCTAGCAAGACACATGATCATTGGTCACCTAAAATTTTGGATTTGATTGTGACACATATTGTTGCAAGATGTAAGGTATGTGCTAATTAGGTACTTGTTGGTATTTCCAATTTTGAGTGGGAATTTGCTGGTGAGTATGAATTTGTGAAAAATATTCAGGTATATGTGACCCAAGCATGTGTGTCTATATTTGAGGCATCTAAAATCCCTAACCCATTTGATTTCCAAAGGTATGCATTGGTTGTGTCATTTAAGTTCCTTGTCCATGTTGGAGGAATTGTCTATATGACATGTTGGGGTTTGGCCCATGGAAGTGTCGATCAGGATCATTCAAGACCAATTCTTCTACAAATGAAGCTATGTCATGGTTTTGAGTGGTAGCATCTTCTCTCAGCTAGTACTTGTCCATTTTGGTCTCTCTGTATGAATTTTTCAAAAAGTGGATTTTGAAAGGAAGTTGACATGCTCATGGATGATTTTATGTTCAAATTGCCAAATGAGTTGTCATAAATCTAGTCATTGGGATTGGTGTTGGTTTTGGTGTTTTTGTCAAAGTCTTGTCCAAAGTTTTCCATTTGTCTTTTCTTTCTTTGAAGTCTTGTTTCCACCATCAAGTAAATGCTCAAATGAAGATGATGACAATGCAAGTATGACACTAATCTATGTTTTTGTCTTTTTGTGTGATAAAGGTTGACGATGCCAAGAGATAAATATAATGTCAATTAAGAAAATGGAAAAGTGAAAAATGAGAACTAATGAGGGAACTAATGCAAGGTCTAGGTTCAAAATGACAACTAGGATGAACGATATTTTTGGATTTTTTGTAGAAATAAAGTATACAAGGTAGGAACTAAAATGAATGCAATTTGGAGACAAGAGTACCTAAGCACTCTAAGCTTAATCTTTTTTTTCAATTTTAGTTACCAAAGGACTTCTTGAAAATGACAAAGTGACAAGGTCAAGATGACTAGTGAGTTTTCCTAACTAGACTATTGAGTTGGAAATCCTCACAAAAGGTGGCAATGATTGAAGATAGGAATAATGATGAAGTCCAAGATTTCATAAATTGTGATAAAGTTGGTTGTTGATGGTGTTTTTATGCACTTCTCAACACAGGAGTGCGATAGATGCACTACCTCTCTTGAAAGACAATCTCCCACAATCGAATTGCAGAACACTATCCCAAGGTCTCTCGGGTGTCAGGTCATGACAATGCTAAGATACCTCAGTAGTTTGATGTGATTTGCTGGAATCACAAGGCGGCCTTACAGAAACACAAAGTATGGGCACAAAGCATGAAGTTGGATCTTCGAAAAAAGAGTTTTTAGCATGAAAGCAGTTATGTCTTGGCTGTAGGTTCAAACAGCAGTCTCAAACTCCATCTAATCGTTAGATTTGGCTTTATAAAGTGCAATGAACCTTGGTGTTGTTCAGTTTCTAAAGAAAGTGAAAAAAGAGCGAAGGGGAAGAAAAGTTCCTAAGCCTAAAGCTTGCTGCGAACAGTAATAATGGAGTCCCTGCAATGGACAATTCCTTCAAAACAATATCCCACTTAACCAGGGATTTCACAGTATCATGGAAATTGTGCAATCTTCTAAGGGCTGCAGATTTTTATCCTTCATCCACCATATACATGCATGAACTAAAGATAAGTGTTTGAGGCAGCTTAAATCAGGTCCAGGCTAACTTTGCAAAGCTATCTACCTTCAGCAAACAGCAAAAAGTATGGACTAAGGGATCATCAACAAAGCAGGAATTTTCATGAACAGCCAACAACATTCCTAAAATTATCCAAATAACATGAACAGCTAACTAAACAGCAAAGAGATCTAAGTTAAACATCTAAGATTGGAGAAGTGAATCAAATAACATGAGAGAAAACAAGGAAATGCACCAAGTCAATGCTATTTCTCATAAATTTCAGCAGCATGTCTTTACAACAACTCAACTCTCACTTTTGCAAATGAGGGGAGTGCTCTATTTATAGTTTCCAAAAAACCAAATGAATGGCCAAGATTCATTTCCATTGTGTGGCCACGATTCATTACAAATTAGGGTTTCACCTACCCCCAAATAGATTTACAATTAAAAAACATCTTTTGTCTTTTCCCTATTTTGTCATCTAGTGGATGACACTATTTGCATTTTCGTCCTGTAGCTAATTGCTTGTTTCTTTGGCTGTAGCTACTCTTCTGGGAAGTCTTCTTCCTCGGCTGGGCTGTCTGGTTGCTCCTCGGAGGCTGCGTGTTCAATATGCTTGAGGATCACGGCCTGGAGCTTGTCTATATCGAGGATTTCACATCTCAACGCCTGGTAGCTCCATTCTTTGGCATTCTCTTCCAGCCGCTTCCAGTCCTCATCATATTTTGAGCCCTGATCTCTGAAGAGCTCTGATCTATCGAAGGCACGGGCAGCGAAACTCAAGAAGTCCGTTGTGATATCTCGGCTGTCCCGTCCTTCATCCTTCTTCAAAATATGACCTGACCTTTTCCGCATCTAATTGCACCGTGGGCATATCATGGCCTGTTATCATCTTGAGGTACTCGGCGCATTCTGCTCGGATCTCCTTGATCCATGCAATATCTGGATCCACCCTGCCTCTGGATCTGCTCCATCCTCTCTTTCGGTTGATGAGGTCCCTGCGCCATATGTCCACCAACCAGTGATCTTCCTTCCTCAGTTCTAGCTTTTCCTCCCACGTGCTTTCTGGCATTTGAAGGATGGCCTCAACCTTCGGGAAGGCAGAGTCGTAGATCGCAGGGAAGTTGGTGCAGAGCTTCCTCGTGCCCTCCAAGGACTGAATCAAGTCTAGGAACTTGTTGGCTATCCACAGCCAAGCCATCCCTACGTTTCCGACCTTTGTAACCTGCTGGAACCAGTCCCCGTGGTCTTTTCTAAGTTTTTCCTCCTCTCCAGCTTATCTATCTGCTCCTTGGAGAGTAGCTGTGGCGTGGCCGTCGAGGTAGTGGGGAGGTCGTCTATTGAAGACCACTGCTGGATGTAGTCGGTTAGGGCAGCAACCTGTGCCTTTAGCTTATCTTTGGTGGTCTTATCCTGCTTAATCAGATGCACCACCGTAGCCACTAACTCTCCAGATGTCCGACCTTCTGTTCCCTGGTGGCTGTCCCTAGGTCGTCGTGGAAATGCTGTAACTTACTCCATCCTGGCCCAATAGTTGGCGTTGCCACTTGTGCAGCCCGGGAGCCAGAAGCGTCCATGGTTATCCTGGAACGGACCTTAGGCTTCTTCTCCTTCTTTGTTGTGGCAGAGATCGAGCCAAGATGGCCTCCAACCTCGACCTCGGGTCGCTCAGGACAGGAGTAGTCTTTTCAAGTTGCTTTTCCAGCCAGTCGGGCATGGAGGATTTATCCTTGGGTGTACCATGGCTGCCTTCACCCGTCCTAGTCAGAGGCAAGACTCTACCTCCTTTTCCTTTTCAAGCTCTTCCTCTTCCCTGGCAGCATCCTCCTCTTCGTCAGAGTCTTGATAGAACACGAGGCTTTTGATGGGTGCCTTGGTGGTCAGTATCTGAGTGAGATCCTATTCTTTTGCTGCCTCTTCTTCTTTCCTCTTCTTAGCAGCCTCGGGCTCGGGGCTCCCTACCATGTGGGTCTCTGTCTCAGTGATATCCTTTTCGGGCTGCCCCTCTGGTGGTTGTCCCTGCTCACCTCGTGGCGACTGTTCCGCTTCTTCTCCAACATCCTCATCAGAAACCTGAATAATTTTCCCGGCGCCCGAGCCATCCTCTCCATCCCCGCCCTCGGAGGAGCCCGTCTCTTCTTCCTCATAAGCAACCTCGTCAATGGTTCTATGCTCGTGCTCGGGTTGCTCGTAATAGTCATCGGCCTCCTCCTCCATAGGCTTTGAAGCCTCCTGCTCCAGCTCCTCCATCTCCTTGGAAATCTGCATGGTGGCCTCCATGGCCGGCGGACCTGTCGGTGGTTGCGACGGCTGAGCTGTTGCGAGGGCTTGGGCGAGGGCAGCTTGGAGAGCAGGGTCCATTAAAAGCTGCGAGAGCTCAGGAGGGAGACTCTGCAGGTGCCGTATAATAGCCTCGGGCATGCTAGAAAGGGGAACAGGCAATGGTATTGTTGCCAGAGGTAGCGAGGTGATGGGTGACATGGCAGCAGCAGAGGAAGGGGAAGTGGTCATGTTCGAGGAAGAGTCAATATTGACTATGGACCCGGCTGGGGGAAAAGTGGCAAGGTGGACAGAAATGTCCACCGCCTGCAGGGATGAGGCAGCTGCGGCCTGAGAGGGGGGCAGCACACCAGTCGGGGGAGGAAGGAGCAATGGAGGCTGCGCCTCCGTTGTGATTAATGTTCTTTTGAGCTTCTTGGGAGATGAGCCTTCCGTATCCTTTGTTGCTTGTTCTTCGGGGCCCCCGGACTATGCTGTTTTTGCCTCTTTTCTCTTCCGTGACCTGGTGATGGGGGGAGACTTAGAAGTCTCACCGGCTGATGGGGAGGCAGCAACGTCCTTCGTAGCGCTCGGCCCGCTTTTGAGTGCCTCGTATGTTAGAGCCACCCCCTGTTGCTCCAGTTGTGCCACCTATCCATCAACCCACTCCTTGGTGCGAGTTATGATAGGCTGGGTGATGGTATCCAGGTCCTCGACCTCTTGTTCATCCCAGTCGATGGAGGGGATTGCCAGGTCAGCAACCGCAGGGTACCTCGGGTGCACCAGGGTGGATTCATCTTCCTCAAGCTGGTCTGGCACCGGAAACAGCTGCACTCTCCTTAAAAACTGCACTATCATTCGCATGTAATGTCTCTTGCGAACCTCCTTATCATCTCTACAATCTGCCCAGAAATCTTCAACATGGTACTGGTGGGCGTATGCCGGCCCTAACGCCTTCCTGACGTGGCCGTGGGGGTCCATCTGTGGGCGAGCCGTGTACCATTCAAAGTTGTATTCCTTGAGTTCCTTTTCTGAGTTACTGGTGCATTGAGATGTTTGCAGTCGATACTGGCCTTGGCCGAGGATCATGGGATAGGGGATCCCTGCTACGTGTTTTTGGCCGAAGACCGTCTGAATATGTTGGAGCTGCTGAGAAAGCTCTAGGAGAATAATCCTATCGTTTGGGTATCTTGGCAACTTGTTCGGTCGTTCTGTGAATCCTTGGGCACGGATGTAAGTGAACTTGGGGAACTGAATGTATAGGAAGGCATACTCCTTCAGGAGTGCTCTAGATACCCGTCTCTCGAAGTCCCCGGCTATCAATCTGATAATATGGCCTATGAAGGCATCATTGATCTGGCGGTACTCATTTTTGAAGTAGCGGTATTGTAGCTGAGGGTACCAGTCAAAAGGCTTAAGCCCTCGTTTGTGATCTCCATTCGGCACCATGAAGAGCCCACTATATTGCCTCTGATTCGCCAATGAGTACACCAGGTACGAGGTCATATAGAACTTGTTGCTTTTCTTGATATTCACAAACTGCTCGGTTGATGTTCTTCAATACCGCTAACCAAAAGGGAATGTGGTTTTAAGGATAAGAACCGAAACTTATTGCCAAAAGATAATGCCCATTGTAGGAAGGATTCATCCTAGGACATGTTAGTGGATGGTGGCACATCATTTCATTTATCCAGTAATTTTTCCATAAATAATGCCCATTGTAGGAAGGATACATAATTAGACATGATGTTATCAGATTGAAATGTGATTGATTGGATGATAGGCTATTGACACAAAGAGTTGGCCAACTTGTTTACGCACTGACTTAAACCTGAGACTTGACATTTTTGATTTTTCACTTTTAACCTGCTAGACTTGTTTCCAATTGTTTTACCAAAGGTTGAGGATGATGATCATTTATTATGAGTGATGTTATTGCAGGTGAAAGCGAGATGAGACAGATTAATTTTTTCAAATATTTGGATGTTTTTGGTGTTTTTGAAATGTTTTGAGGCTGTTTTTGCTATTTTTGAGATTTTTCAAATGTTTTGATTTATGATTTTCAACTGTTTTGGGGTTTTTTGAGATTTTATGAATGTTTTTAGATTTTGGTGTCTCAGGGGCTGGTCAAATATTAGTCTTGCCTATGTTTAAGCTTCGAGACAACATAGTTCGTATAACCATACTTTTGACGTTTTCTTGACTTTTTAACCTATTTTTGGATTTTGATATGTGTGATGATATTAGTGCTCTATTTTGGGATTTTGTTGAAAACCAAGCTAGGGTTGATTGATCAGATTGATGGATTGATGATGATAACATTGTTGAGGATACACAACAATGAAAGGATAGTGTTTAGCAACACAATGATTAGGATGGTATCCCAAGTAATGATGGATTGATTGATCAAGATTTTGAAGCTTGATTTGGAATAAAATCTATTTGAATGATTTGATGTGACATTGGAGTGCAAATTAGATGTGATTGATATTGATTGTTTGGGTTGATGTTCGATGAAAGATGAAGCTTGATAAGAACATTTTCTCGTCAAAATATGCCATGTGCTAGTGATTTGGACTGTGGATCATAAATGATTTGACTAGTTTTATTTCACATTTTTCAATTTTCAAATCACCACATAAGTTGGAGAATATAGATCAAGATTTATTCTTAAAGCGAGATCTAAATATCTGCCCCCAGTGTCTAACAATGTATGGAATGTTATGGATAGATGGCTTGATAGGTGTATGGATGGATGGATATGGTAAGCATGCAAAGGATGCCAAGGATTATCTTGTGATAAGATCAGGTGTTTAGATTAAGAATACTCATTGCATAATGCTTCATGGCTCAAATAACACTAGGTAGGATAGGATTAATGAAAATGACCCATGTCAAGATGTTTACCATCAGCAAGTATAAAGTGTGCCCCAAACTTTCATCAAGATCAAGATAACTTGGATGATGGATGTAGATGGATGAAAATGGATTGGATAAATGGTTTGTGGATGAATGCATTTATTATGGCTAAGATGGATGGAATGCTAGATTTATTATGGATGGAATAAGATGCTTTCACCTGAACTAGCACATGTAGATGCTTGAATCCACACATGACGCCTATTTTCCAAGTTTTCATCATGGTCTTTCCCAAAGCACCACTGTAGTGGTTTTCACTAGAGGATGATTTTTATCTTTACTGTTTTCATGATTTTTTGATTTTTTTGGATTTTCACATTTTTTTATTTTTTTGGTTTTTCTAAAAGATTTTAAGCTCATGTCAAACCACCTTGTGGTGTTGATGTAGATGCTTCTATCATAATTTTCCATCAAGATCCTTCTTGAAGAAGTTGTTTTTCCAAGATACATGCACTTGATTACAACTTTTGAGATTCTTGATCTGCTTCATGGATATTGGAGTTAACTTTATTTTGTGCACACATGGTGATAGAGTGTCTTATGAATCCTTATGATGAAGGGTCGTTGCCAATACATGGTCAATGTGAGAATTGGATATCATGCGTGGGGGCATGGATGGAGTGTGTTTAGGAATAAAAGATGGATTGGTTGATAGTTTGGAACTTTTGACTCTCCAAACTTGGGAAGATAAGCAATGATGGGTGGATACGAAAGCATGTGGGATCTTGACGGCGACGGAGGGTATCGGGCCCGACGGCGTTCTTCGCCCTGTGCGAAGAACACCCGCGACACGGACAAGTCCCGGGAGACGAAAATGGCGATTCCGACGGGGCCGCGGAAAATCTAAGGATATGGGTTTGGGGCGCAACGCAGAGAGTGTTCATTTTATGCAATTTAATTTGGTTGCTCAATTCATTTAAATCCTCAAAATGATCAAAAATAACGGGAGAGCGAACGAGGATGACCTACCTCCAACTCGCTAAGCGGGACGATGATGGGATGCACCGGCAGAGTTGACGGAATGATGCTGAGGTCGATGATCGCGATGGTGCAGTTTGCAGTGGGCTCCAATTCAATCGCTGCTCCAACTCGTTCAAATTTGCTAAGTTAAAATGACAGTGGTGGGCCTCAGTTTATATACCCCATCGGTCATTAATGGTCGCAATTAATGCTCGTACGATCGTGCCAGAAGTTGGTAAGATTCAAATTTTGAGTCGGCGGCGGCGGACGAGGCTTCGGGATCCGGAATGCAGGAGGCAGCGGAACAACGGTCGCCGACTAAATTTTGGTGACTTCGGACGGTGGCGGCGACGGAACGGCCGGGAGCCCAAGGGACGAGCGGCCGATGGAGGATCGTCGTCGCGGACGGTGATCCTGGGACGGAAGTCCATACTCGGACTTCCGGAGCCCGAGGCCTGAAGGAGCAGAGACCGGTCGGGAAACCCGCAAGGACAACGAACGGCAAATGGCTGGGCGGGTTCCGGAAGGCGGAAAGATGCCTCAGAAATGCCGCCAGGGCGGCAAATGCAGGAGGGAAACCCAAAAGGGGAACCCGGAGGCCCGGGCCCGAAGGGGCCCAAGGCCGCCCCAGAGCCCGAAAGGCCCAAGGAACGCACAAGCCCCTGGAGGGCAGGAAAAACAAAAGGGGAGCCAGGGTCGATCTTAGGATGAAACTTTAGGGTAATATCGACCATGCGAAATGTCAAAAAAGAGGGGCACGCAAAACGAGGCAGCCCTGACAGACCCGACAAGGCAAAAAGAAAAGAGGGTCCCCGTTCCCAATAGGGCGTGTGTGCTGAGGGCACAACAGAACATAACCCCAAGTAGAGGACTAAACCACCCTCCAGAGAAAAATCCAAACAGAACAAATATATGAGCCCCAAGGAAGATGCTCTGGAACCTTAGCAATGCTGCTCCGGAACCTTAACAACGCAGCTCTGGAACTAGCAGAGCTACTTTGGAACTTGCAACGCAGCTTCGGAACTTCCAACTCGGTGCCAAAAATTTCCAGGTTGGCTCCAGAACTTCCAGCTCGGCACTAGAACTTCCCAACTCGACTGTGGAACTTCCAGCTCGACGCCGGAACTTCCCAGTTCAGCTCCAGAACCTTTGGCAGCACTGGTCTAGAACTTGCAGTGTTGCTCCAGAACCTTCAACAACGCTGCTCTAGAACTTACAGCGCTGCTCTGGAACTTTAACAACGCTGCTCTGGAACTAAAGTAGCAACAACATAGACCCAAAATAGAAAATGACGATGCTCTGAAACTTTTGCAGCCGCGACACAAGACATTAACAAAGGGCAGCGATGCTCTGGAACCTTTGCAACTGCAACACAAAGCATTAACAAAGGGCGGTGATGCTCTGGAACCTTTGCAGCCTATATCATGAAAGTAAAGTACAACCAAAACTCTAATTTTTGCATAAATAAATATTCAAGAAAGGCCATTATGATAATTAAAATACAAGCAAGTCTGATACCAACACCGGAACTCATAAATTAAATGGAAAACATCACATTTCTTCTCATTAATTTATAAGTTTACATCTTTTCTTTCTAGAGAGTACGATATACATAAATGAATTCACATAGATACAAGGGGATAGCCAAGAATAAGAAACAACATCTGATAAATCCTGAACAAGAGAGAACACATCCAACAAATGCTCCAATAACCTGTGCGTCGGTCCCTAATGGCGGTGGCAACGCCTCCCTACTATATGGACTCAAAAGAGGCCACCCCACCGTGCTCAAAGGTAGTCACAAGGCCCAAACAAAAACACAAGGCAAGGGTAACATAAAGCCAAGTACGCTAACATCTGACACAGAGCAGACACGAAATACAATGTATTAAAGTCAAAATCACATCATGAAGACGCTCATATAATAGCATGTCAGGTACTACTCATGACTACTGAGGTGTAGGGTGCTAAAGTGCGGACTGGGTGAAATTTCATCATGTGTGTTCGAAGGAATGGCACCACATAGAATCAAGTACATCTCTCCTATGAATGAGTAAAACTCAAACATACCTGAATCAACGCCCTGCAGACGGATAACTCAATGCCCTACAGACGGATAGGCCTTCTCGTTTATCCAAATGAGGAATCCAAGAACAAATATGAAGCAATGAAGAGAAGCCATGATTTTCAGTCATAGAAACCATCTCAAATAGCCAAGCAAAACATTGTTATAGGAAGACATGTTAAACAGCTATATTCAATCATGAATTAGAGGCATGAAAATACATAAAATTTCAAAGTGCTTAGATTAGAAATCGGACAAAGACCCAATTCAGACCTTGGCATTCCAAGTTGGAATCCACCATCAATCTTCAATTTTTAGACCCATAATGTGGCGTTGTACTAGAAAATGCCATTTAAAGCAAGGCTAGGCAAAGACGTGAAAAAAATGAAAGTGTCCAGAATGAAAATCGGACAACGACCCATTTGAATTACGGGCATTACTACATAGAATCTAACTTTAGTTCGCATTTAAAACAAACGGTTAAAGGGCAGCATTGAAAAACGTCATTTTGAAAAAGGGCACAAATTTGGGCAAAAACGAAAGTGCCCGGATCACAAATCTAAGCCCGACCCATTTTGGATTTGGGTGTTTGAACTCAAAATCCACCTTTGATTTTAAATTATAGGGCCAGAATGAAGGTTTGTACCGAAAAACGTCATTTTTCCACACAAGGCAAGCAAAAACACATAAATTTAAAAGAGCCCAGATTTTAAATTCACGAAAACCCAATTGAGGTATTGGCATCCCAACATGAATTCCACCCTCAATTTTCATTTTTAACAATAGGGTAAAGAGCAGCAATAGAAAACACAGTTTTCTTCACACAAATTGAGCAAAAAAAGAAGCAATCAGAAGGAGCCCAAAACAGATTTCTTTCATAACCCATTTCAATTTTGTTGGAGATCAACATAATCAGTCACACAAAACCTCCACATGGTAGCAATAACCAAATAAAACCATCCAATATTCACTCCAAACAATACTAAACAGAAACATAAAGGAATTCCTCAATTTTTAAGGGACAACAATAACCCAGATAAGAAAGAGAATTTACTAGCCAAGCATCAATTAAAAAAACCACAAAAAATTACCTTGAATTTCCCCAAATTTGAAATGGTGAATTTTCTCAAAGGGGAAGGCACAACCCAGCTCCAAAATCTGACAACAAGCAAAAACAAGCAGGTTGATTTCAATAATTTACTGCCCACAATTTTCTTCTCCGAAAACTTTCACAATCTCACAAATCCATCACCAAAACATAGGGTTTCTTTTTCACCATCCAAGACAGCAATTTTCCTCCTCAACAAAACCCAAAAAAAAAAATCTCCTCTCAACAAAATGAATAAAAGTATATTTATATTTATTCAAGCAAGGTTGCCCCCATTTATTAACTAACTCCTCAAAACAAATCATAAAATAAGACATTTAATTAAACAAGCTTCTCAAGCTCCCCAACACAATTAATTAAACTCACTAAATGAGGAACATTAAAAATACACAAAGTTCCCCCCCAAAAGAGGTCAATAAATCTTTTAAATAAAATATTTAAAACCTCAAGCAACTATCAATTCAAATCCCCAAGTAATTAACCACCATAAAAATACCATATTTAAAATCACGAAAGGTGCCAATGAAAATGCATCATAACACTGACAACCAAATAAATAGCCATATAAAAGATTCATGAAACCAAGACAAAATACCTCAACAAGGCATACTGGTAAGAAACATACAACTGAAGGGTGCACCGGAACATATGGCAGGAAGGTGCTTTGGAAGTTACCGTTAGGCAACCGGATGGTAAGACACCAATAAGGAAAACACTGCCCTAAGGTCAATAAATCTTTTAAATAAAATATTTAAAACCTCAAGCAACTATCAATTCAAATCCCCAAGTAATTAACCACCATAAAAATACCATATTTAAAATCACAAAAGATGCCAACGAAAATGCATCATAACACCGACAACCAAAATAAATAGCCATATAAAAGATTCATGAAGCCAAGACAAAATACCTCAACAAGGCATACTGGTAAGACACATACAACTGAAGGGTGTGTCGGAACATATGGTAGGAAGGTGCTCCAGAAGTTACCGTTAGGCAACTAGACGGTAAGACACCGATAAGGAAAATACTGCCCTAATAGGGTATAGTGGGCTAGGATAGGAAAAATTGGCCTATGACTACCTCTAGTAACCACCATCAGGGATATGAGTATGCTTAGGCCTGTGGATCCAGGCGGAGTCGATACTCAGTGTCTGCATCACTTTCAATTACACGTTAAAGTACATGTGAATATAACATATATCCAAAGCAACATCAATCATCAGGAAGGGATTCATGATATCGTAAGCCTCTCGAATATGAGTGTTAAGACATCATCCCTTTCCTATCCATAATTATACAAAATCAATGATAACTTGATATATAAACATATAAACAAGTAATCTTGAATAATACTAATCATGATAACCTTTCATATAATCCAAGCCAATGTCTAATCTCATTAATGACAATATTTAACAGTTAGAATACCAAATCAAAATCAAATGCTATCTTACCAACTTGATATTAGAGAGGTGTTACATCCTCCCTCCCTAAAATTTGACTCACTCCTGGAAGTCATGTAAACTCAATATGCAACCATGTCACACATTAGTACTCAAAATATAATAATCAATATTAAACGATTGTACTTCATCCCAAGGATAAGAAATATAATATATACCATTCATCACTAAACAAAATAAAGAGGACATCCATATAACATTCACCTTTCTACGAATCATTTTCAATATACTGACATATCCCTTACTCATAAAATCTCAACACGAAATAAAATAGCATGGTTAATCTTGCTAACATCACATGTGTCATAATTCTCATCATAAGCATTTATTTTAACTTCCACATTTGTTCAAGAATACATTAATTTCCACTAAGAATAGGGTAAGAAGATGCATAAGCCCTCAATTCTTTCTAGAATACCATAATTTGCAACAATATAATTTGTTTTCTACACATTTCCAATCTCACACATGAGAACATATTTGGCATCATTTTCAGAAAAATGTAACAATTTATACTTTCTACAGCACAATAAACCAACTTTTGAACTTTTCATATAAAGTCATATCCAAGATGAAACATGCATTTATGCATACATACATACTTACATCACTGAGAATCACATCACAAGGCTACACAAGGGTCCATCTGGACACTAGAAAGCAGCATAATAATCCATGATACATAATCCATGAGCCAAGAGCCAATATCCATCTCACATAATCCATATCTCACACTCAGTGGTTTAATGGTGTTAGGCCACACACACACAGTGAGACCATCCAAAGAAGACCACAATGACCTATCTCTTGTTGAATATGTGCGGTTAGCCTCCAAGAGATTGTCATCACACATAGGTGGGTAGTGGGTCCTAGTTGTATAACAGCCTCACATACCCCCATCCTCAAGGTTCTCTGTGTCTACTTCCTCATATACACTCAACCGAGTCTGGCTCTCCCATTCTCGATGAGGAATCACATTACAACACAAGACCAACATTTGAAAAAAACAATTAGAAAACTAGTTTAGCCACCAAAGATCATAAATAAATATCAAATATGGATTCAATTGCAACAATAAAGCAAGAAATGCACGCAATTTCAACACGAAATCATGTGTAACCTCAAGGGCTACAAGCAAAGAAATTTCACAATCTGTGGCTAAACCATCACAAACAAGATAAGCCAAATTTTTCCGGTCCTCACAATCAAAGTGAAAATCATCAATAACCAAAAGAAGATTCACAATCTTCAAAATGACACAATACATAACTATGTGACTAAACTAGCCACCAAACGAGGAAGGAGGGAACAATGTCTGACTATCACAATAGCCCCTCATTTCTAAGGCTTTGAAAGTTCAATTGATCTGAATTACTCATGATGTATGGAGCAAGTTTATATTCCATGTTATTCTTGTGTTGAGGTCTAGTTTGTACCCTAAAATAAGGATCAATTTTCAAGAATGTGGGAGGTGCACCTCTAATTCTTTGGGTTGATCCAAACTCTAGGTACAAAAAAGAAACTCTAATATTTTAAGGATCAAAAAGGATGGTGATGATATATCAAATATGGATGATTGGTGAATGATTGGAACTCTTAGGAAACCTCGAAGAGGATAATAAACTTTAGGACTTAGATTGATGTTTGATCTGATTTGGGATTGGTTTGATTTTATTTGGATAGTGAACTCATAAACTCTAAGAGGTTGGATGTTGTCCTAGAGTAAATTTTTCCACAAGATGCTGATTTGACTAAGTGTAAGAAGAAGAATTCATCTAAACACACCTAACTAAACAAGATGATTTTTTTTATTAGATTTTTTATTTTGTATTTATGAACTCCTAACCCCAAGATGTTGGATGTTATCAAGGGATAGATTTGTTCACAAGGATCAATAATCTGACTAAATGTGTGGAGAAGGATTCATCTACACACATCTAATCAAATGAAATGATTTTGATTTGGTTCAAATCATTTTCCCAAAGTTTAGCATGAGGTATTTTTTCAAGATTTCCAAGAATTATTTATCAGGTGATTTTGATTTGATGTTTGGGGGATGGATGAAAGTTTTGATTTTGATCCTAAGAGACTTAGAGAGACTTTGTTTACTAGACCAAGATATTGAAGAACGTGCTTTTCTCTAAGAGTATTTCAAACCAAAAGACCAATGTTTGCTCGAAAGATGATAAAAAGATAAACAAGCACACATGTGGGGTTCAATTTAAGTTAATCTTGATTAATGAATTTTTTTTATCACAAACACACTTCTTGTTTTAGCTTTCAAACTGGATGTTCAATGTCCTAACTTCTTATCATCCCACAAAGTGTGTTATGTGGGAATCAAGGAAATTAAGGAAAAATTTACCTAATGTTGACCTTAGTAGGAGCAAATTGAGATGAAATCCAAAAGCTTAGAAGCCTCTAAGGATGAGAATCCCAAGGGAAAGAAATAACATGTGAATTTATTCAAGGATATTTGCTTCTCCTAAAGGGTTTGAGATTTTGATGCCAATTTTGAATGTTTGTTTTCTAATGTTTTTGATCAATGTGTTTTGTAACCAAGAACAAGCACAATCCTATGGATATGAAAGACTATATTTGTTGAGTCCCCACTTGGACAAGTCCAGCTACGCTTATTTTTAGCGAATGGTTAGATGCTTGACCCCACTAGCTCCCCTCCATAGCACTCACTTCTCGAGGCAACCAAGCA
Organism: Sequoia sempervirens; assembly: GCA_007258455.2. NCBI lineage: Eukaryota > Viridiplantae > Streptophyta > Pinopsida > Cupressales > Cupressaceae > Sequoia > Sequoia sempervirens. The sequence goes on from VDFB02197299.1 coordinate 44,384, forward strand.
TCAGTACCCATGAAACTCCCATGGCATACTTTCCATTTCTACTAAAAACTGTAAAAGTGTGGGGCGGCTTCAAAATGACCGTTCTTGCACCAACAAATAGATAGCGATTTTGGCCTTTCTACAACAAGGGTTTTAATTTGTACTTTCTATTTGTAGGATTTGACCCAACATGGCAAGAGACCATTGCTGCCCTTCTCGTCGAAGCCAACCGCGTGATACTGTTCTTTGTTCCAATACCCACTTTTATATCTCGGCTAGAAATAATCTTGGCTTTAGAGTGTTACCGGTTGAGTCATTCCCTTGGGTGAGTATTTTTTCCCCAAGACAAACCCTCTAAGATAAAAAATAGCAAGTAAACACATTCATAGTTTGATCAACCTTCGTATAGAAACAAAGGGAGAACACATGCAATAGGTTCCACTCACACTCGGAAAGTGTTTTCTTCAATTTTAGTTCCCAAAATGAAGTGTAGAGGCAATTACTTTACCCAACTTAAGATCACCAAAAGGCCTTTTGATTCTCAAGATCGCCTTAAGGCGTGAGAGAAGCACATATGTCCTTTCGATGGTATTACTTTGAGTAAGCAATTACAAGACAAAGAAAACACTTGTTCATTTTAAACCCATATAAAGATGAATTCGTTTTAAGCACCAAAAATCAAGTGTGAAGTAACTTGTTTGTTCAATTTTTAGCCCAAAAGTAAAGTCTAGTCAATTTCTAATGTTCAATTTTAGCCCAACTTTGGAAAAAAAAATGATCTAGTTGGCCTAAAATAGAAAATAAAAGTGAGAAATGGACATTTCAAGCTATTATAATAAGCATTTAGAAATGCTTTTTCAAGTTCAATGCTTGATTCTCCAACTTGAATGTGTTTGATATTTTGATTCTTATGCAAGAGAGACCAATGTTGTTTCTTGATGCAAATCTTGAATATTGTGATGCATCTCCACCTAATGTTGCTCCTCTTTAACTCAGTTTTTTTAGTTTTTTAAAAGTAGATCAAACTTGGAAAAATCATCAATTACCTCAGCCTTTGTCAATAGAATCCCCTGTCACCAAGTCAATCAAGTTTCTTAGAGGCCTCTTTTCTTGCACAAGTAAAAAAGGAATAAAGAAATCTACACTTAAGACAGTCAAGACAGATCTGCACAAGATATTGAGTTGTCAGAAGAATGAAGAAATCTTTAATAGCTTAAAAGCAATTAATACTCTTATTGATGTCAGTCGTACATCTTGAATTTTTTAAATGTTGAAATCATCAAAATTAAGAGTCCCATCCAATCTATATTCAATAATTGATATTAAGATAGCAACAAAGATTATATTTGAACAGATATAAATATTTTTGTCACTATTTATTGCATCAACCAATATTTGAATAGACAAAGATTTTGCACTTTTTTAAGAAAGATTTGATTGATTTGTAAAAGTGCATCATTCACACCCTACATAATGAACTCTGTATATTTATTGACCTCGCATTTCTCTAATTTCACAAGCCCTTTTTAATGCATAGATCTGCGCTTGATCCGCACTTGGAGAAATTGCCTCACCCAAATGACAAACTATTAATGATATACTTTGTTACAATCTATCACACCAACATTAAAAAAATTCTAAAAATTGGTTGATCCAACTTTTACAAACAACATCAAAGAGTTGAAATAAGTGTAGCAAATCAATTTTATGTTTTTTTTTTGTCACTGTTGTCGCCCTGCATTGTTAGTGAATATACATGATTCAATACTTTAGATCTGTCAATGAAAAATACAATTTAAAATGGAAGCTTTAAATGATATTACTGAATTTGTGTGGGGAAATGATGAATTCAACTATCATACCAGAACAATAATGATTACAACACATGTTTTCAACTAATCATTAAAAATCTAGTCAGAGACAAGTATGGAAAACACCAGTTTGCTACCAAAGATATCAACAAAGTTTGTTTCCCAGGAAAAGTTTGTTGTGACATAGATCAACATAATTTTTCTTGGCCCCGAATCAGTGTTGTTCCTCATGTCCTTTCATTGTATGTATGCCCAAAAATATTATAGGTTACCCTACAATCCATTCAGAACTCGACCTTCCACAACACTGTTTTGTTATTGGCAAGGGGGATTTGGGACGTTATAGAGCTACTACTTGGTGCAGAACCACTCCTTTGGTGGCGATGCTTTTAACTCATCTTGTCAGACTGCATTTTCTATGCGACATCCCATTGGTATTTATTGTGCTTTATTTATGCGAGTGATGTACATAAGTGTTTCAAAAATTGTGTTATTGGCTTGGTTGTGGAACTATTTGATAGAATGACTGAAAGAGATGTTAGCTCATGGCCTCAAAACAAATTTGCAAATACAAACACAATTTTTGAAACACTTATGTACATCACTCGCATAAATAAAGCACAATAAATACCAATGGGATGTTGCATAGAAAATGCAGTCTGACAAGATGAGTTAAAAGCATCACCACCAATAGTCTTGTCTCTCTATGCCTGAGCTTTGTCTCTGTCAGCTCTTGCCTAAAAATAAAGCTTCGACTGATACCCTGGAGGCCACGTGCAGAGTAGATAGGATTCCTTTCATGACATGACTCCACAGTCTTTGCGCAACATGCTCTCTATGTTTTTGTTTTGGCATAAACAATTTTTTACTAAGCACCCCTTTTTAGTAGCTTTATGAGCATTTACTATAGGCAGTAAAAAATAAAATGTTTAGGAGCATTTATTGCAAGCAGTAGAAAAACAAAATTTTGTAGATAAAACCTCAGATGAAATAATTGATGCAAGGTGTACCATAGAGGAGCTCAAGTAAGACTCAAGTTTGAAAAAAATACATATAAACATTAATCTAGCTTTGTTACTATAGAAAATATGAAAATCGAATTCCTATTGTCTTCTAGATAAGGCAAAAGTCATCAAAATTTATATTGGAAATCCAAATACACGACTTCTATGTATATTGAATCTATGGCATTAAATATGATAGACAAGACACGTTATTTATTTGACAGGATGCTTCAACAAGGATTGGAATTGTTCAATATGACGCTTTGAGCAAATGGTGTCTAAGGATTGAAGGTTGATGTTGGAGTCATTACATGGAGAGTATCCCAACAAGTCTCTGAAGAATCACTAATCCAAATTTACATCGACCAACACCCACATGGTGATCACTACGAACTTTGGTGTGGGACTTCTTTGCCTTGTCACCAGGTCACCATAGCATCCTCACGAAGACAGAGGCGCACATGAGAGATTTGATTAATAAATGATTTACTGACAATGCAAGTCAAAGCCACTATAATAATAACAAATTATTCTTCTGAGCCACTATAGCGTTAGCATTTAGAATCAAAAAAAATCAAGACTCTGTATCACAAGGATATCAACAGTATGTATGATGCGGGTGGCCATTTTTTTTTGGATAGTTTGCAAACCATAAAAGTTACATCGACAACAAATTAAATAGAGGAAAGTACATGCTATGAAAATAGAGATTATATCTATTTCTTAATTACAATATCACCCATCAATGTAAGAAACACAAAGCATCAACAAATAGATATGTGGTGCAGTTATCTTTTGAACTATGGAAATGAGTTGTAAAGCAACCTTATGAATACAAACATATATTATACTTAATCACATATTCAAGATTGTAGCAGATTGGAAGAAACGTTGTTCTTCCAATGAAAATAACAACATTAGTATAAATGAAGCCCTACAGAGATTGGATTAAACTAAGAAAAGTCCTCCTTCTAGTGCCATATGTGAGCACCAATAAAATCTGCATACATTCTAAACTCCGTGACAAAGGTTAGTTCATGCAAATTTACTAAATGCTCCTATGAGATAATGCACCATAATTCACAAACAAAATGACCAAATAAACTAATTGAAGGTATCAAAGAAGCACAAATGCATACCTATCCCATAGTGGATTGGTGTCACTTTGTTGTGAAAAGTGACCCTTTCCCAACCCTTGACAAATCAATGTTCCAAATGATAATGGGAAAAAAATAGCTCTCCATATGGAGAGAGTAACTTTGCATGAAGATTGTAAATAGGGATTTGTATAATAAATCGGGCTCAATCAAAGAAATTAATGAGCTCAATCAAAGAAATAGGGCTTTGCATAGTAAATCGGAGGAGCTAGAACTGAAGCTAGCCGCTCTCAGCAACGAAGAAGGGAAACAGAATAAGAACATTATTGGAAAGAAAGGAGGTGATATTGAGGAAAAGTACAAGTCTCTGGAAGATAAAATGGTTAAAATTAAAAATAACTTGAAAATAGTTGTGGAACAAAACCATAAAATGGCTAGGCACAATGCCATTATTATGAATGCTATGTCTGAAAAGCTAGAAAAAACACAACAGGGTTCGCTGGTTGTTGATTTGGAAGAGAACAAGGAAAGAAATAACAAGGACCAATGTATTTCAAAAAGGACCCGGGCCAATCTCAAAAGGAAAGTGCCTCCTACTACACAGATGGTTCAGATCTTAAAGAGGGGACTGCAGATTTATTAAAGACACAAATTTAGCTATTGTTGGCTTTTTGTCTGTTCTTTTTGGTTATGTGACCTTCACTGGCCTTTTTGGTGGTTGTGGTCTTTTACTGTTGTTATTTTAACATCCTTTCCGACTTTGGTGTCTTTAATGACTATCTTTATTTTGTAAACTTCATGGTTTCGAGTCCCTGTAAAACTCATTTTTTCCTCTTTCAAAAACTTTGTATGAAGATTGTGGATGCTAAAATGAGAAATAAGACCTCCAATTTATAGAATATCAAGTTGGAAGAATTCCCAAAAGAGAGATGTTGGACAAAGATTCAACCAATAGGAAGGAGCCACTTGTCCAAATGTGAGTGGATGGAGGATGTGCAAGTTTTGGTTAATGTTCCAATAAATGAGATTAGTTGGCCTTTTCAAATTTCAAATTTGGCTTGTTGGAGGGAGAAAAAGGACTTAAATTCTAAGTGGGGGATATGTAAGAGGGGAGTTAATGCCATGTTGGAAGGGACAAGTCAACTTGATTTGAATTCAAATTTGAGGGAAAATGAGGATTTAATAAATTAATTAAAATCCTTTATTTTTGCAAGTTGGAAAATCTAGAGAATGTGACATGCATTAGATTAGATTTAATCCTGATTTAGTTAATTTAAAAGAGGATTAGATGATTTGACTCATTTGACTTAGATGTAAGGATTAAACTAAATCAAAAAATGATTTCAGATTTAATTAAATAAAGATTTGATTTATTTAATCAAAGAGGGTGATGTTAGGATTAAATTAAATAAAGTTGATTTATTTAATTTAAATGGATGACTTTAGAGATTGAATTTAGTGAACTTGATTTATTTGATGAGTGGACTTGATTAAATGCAGTATGCTAATTTTGCATGTCTATAACCCCTTCAATGATGGAACACTTGTTAACTCACATGACACTGAGTGTTCTTGTGAGTGTCAAGTGACCATGCAAGAGGTGTCTCATAAAGTGAGGACACATGTCTTAACCACATGAGGTGAGACAAAACTCTAAATATCCTTAAAGTAAACTTAATAAAATGTAATAGGTCAAACTAGAATGTAATTATAACAAACTAGTTATCTAGTGACACTATTACACTAACACTAGTAGTGGAGATAGTAGTATGCATCTTGAACAATAAAATTGGTGCAAAAAATCACTTTAAAGGAATATTTGAGTGATGATAATCTTGATTTGTCTCGTTTTTATGTATTTGGTTATCAAAACTATATATTCTAGTTTAGAAGAAAAATTTTGATTAAAAATCTCAACTTTGTATCTTGTGGGATATTCTAATGTTGCTAAATGGTATAAATTTTATAATCCTATCACAAAGAAATTAATTGTTAGTCAATATGTGGTTCTAATGAAGGAGGGTGGCAGTGGAAAGAAATTATATAACAAAAATATTAATAATTATGGTTCCATAGAAATGGTAATGTTCCTCCTCTCCCTACAAACTTAAGTGCAATTTTAATCTATAGTAGTAGTGTAAAATCAAGTTTTACAAGCTTAATTCCATCAATTTCTCTTGATAACAAAAATCCAAGTTGTCTTCTTCCTCAAAGCATTCTTCAATCTGTAGTAACGGAAAAAGTATCCCTTTATTACTTAATTTGGGAATAATTAATATTAAAATGAGCCTAATGTTGCCTTAGTTTAGTGTTGTAATATGTTTTTCATATTTACATTAAATTTAGGGCCCCTTTTAAAATAAATGGACTTAATTGTGCCTTATTTAGGGTGTTGTAAGGTGTTTCTTTACAATTTCACACTAATCTAGGGATTTATTAATTAATTGAGGTTAATTTTCCTTAATTGGCCCCTTTAATTCAAATCCAATCCTAATTAAATACAAATTATGAGGGATAAAACCCAACATTCATAAATGCCATTACACAACACTTAATTTTAGAATGTGTGTGTCCTATGTAGGTGACCTAGGACCCATTCACCACATGGCGAATGGGTCCTCACTATGTCCTAGGACCCTATTTTTGCATAACATTTCACCTTGTCTGATGTGTGTCCTAGGTAGGTGGCCTAGGACCCATTCACTGCATGGTGAATGGGTCCTAATTTAGACCTAGAACCCCTCTTTTGGATATTTTTTTGGCAGTATTTTAATGATTTGAAATCCATAATTCAATGTTGGATTGTGATATTTGAATTTAGGGAATTAATGTTAAAATATGTATAAATACAAGGTTATTTCACATAGTTTCATCTAAGCTTTCAAGTGTTCAAGTCCTAATAGAAAAATTGTGATCAAGATAGCAATTCAAGAGCATTTATAAGGAATTCAAGGGAAGATTTGTAGAAAATTATTGCAGCAATCAAGATTCCATTTGTCATGTCAAATATTTCTTACATCATGCATGTGGTTTGAGCTAATGTGTTGATGTAGTGTTCAAGATCAATCAAGCATTTCAAAGCCTTGTTTCTAATCAAGTTTCAAGATCAATATCTACATTCATTTAGGCCACTTCATGCTAGATCTCAAATTTATTCTCCAAGGTTTCAAACAAGGTATCATTGTTTCATGTTTCATGTTTCATTGTTTCATCCTAAGGTTTAATTACCAAAATGGGGTTCGACCAAGGAAAACCCTTATTCGCTAACAAAACAACATTTTTCTCTTCTTTGATGTGTGACTGTAGGTATTAGGTTGAAGATCAATTGGAGAGAAAAATTAGAGAAAGTTGCAAAGTTGTCAAAGTTGCAAAGGAAGTTGTCAAATCACGGGAATTGAGTTATAGGTTTTATTTTCAAATTTCCAATAGTGACCAACTAGAATCTAGGAGTGCAAACTGAGAGGAACATAATCTATAAACTAATTTTCTAGAGGCCTAGCCAGGACCCATTTTCCATAGGGAAAATGAGTCCTTAGTGAGTTTTGAAAAAGAACTTTTGGTGAAAGGTACACAAGATTTGACCCTTTTTAGATCTCCCTTTTCATTACTATTTTAGTTAGATCTAATTATTGTTCCTTATTTACACATTATAGCACACATTTTGAATGAAATTATAGTGAAATAGGTGAATTGCATAGTTCCATTTTGGGTCACCTATTTCCCTCTTTTTCATTTTCGTGAACCTGATGTGTTGAGCATTGTAATTTTTTTATTTTGGAGTTTATTTTCATCCTATATTTAGATCTTGCATTCATTTGAATTGAATTAGGTCTCATTTAGGGTGTCTAGTTTGCATTCAACTTTGCATTGCATCTAGGGTTTTTAGGATTTCATTGTTTGCATTCTTTAAATCTAAAAAATACAAAAAAATCAATCATCTTGCATACCATTGACATCATATTAACTTGCATTTTTAAATTGAAACAAAAATTGCATATCAAACTAGGTCTTTTAGGTTATCATTTTTTCATAATTTGCACTTGCATTCCACATTGAATTCACAAAAAATTAAAACTGAAACTTACTATAACAAACCTAAATCTGAAAATCACTGGAAAACACTTAAAAATCTATAAAAAAAATGTTTCAAACCCCTAATATAGGACCCATTTTCCTAGGGTGAATCAGTCCCTAATCAGGTCATAATCTAAATTTTTGAACACTAAAATATTCATTTGTGCACTTTTGTTTGCTATTTTCAATTTTTTGTTATTATTTACAAAGTCTATATTTCATCAATTTGATTATACCTAACCTAATTTTATACATTTAGTGCATTGTGTGATTTAAAAATTTCATTTACAAGACTTAATTTTTAGATTGTCGCATACTGTAATTAGAAATTACCTTGTTTAGAATCTAAAAATTGCATTCTAGGTCATTGCATTAAACTTTACCTTCTTTTTGTTTTGGGTGTGTACACTATGTTTGTGAATTCTTGCATAAGCTTTACAACTTGGTGTCTTATTAGCAATACTATTGTGATACGTAGTTCAAGACTCATGTCATCCCACAATACATAATCAACCAAAATGCCCCTTGATATTGCTTTCTCACAAAAAGACATAATCAAACATGCACTTGATGGTCCTCTTTACATAGCTAGAAGAATCAATGACAAGCCTACTAATGGGATATTAATTGATCCCATCTATATAGAGAATTTGATCACTGAAGAATTCCTATTTTTGCATGAACTCTATCAAGATACATATGACAAACTGAAAGCATGGATCAAAATGCATAATGGTTTTTCTTTCCCTGTGATGGGCTCAATAAATCTCCCTCTAAAATTTTGATTAAAAACATTAAATGTCTCATTCACCATCATCCCATCGTTGAACCAATTTCGTGTGAAGTTAGGCTATCCATGGCTTCACTCCATGAATGTCATCCCGTTAACTTTGTGTATAAATGTTTAAAGTTTCCCTTTGGAAATGAAATATTTACTATACATCATAGTGGCTTTAATCTTGTATTTTTGTGTGGGAACTTTTCATTAGATTTCTTTTGGGTCGAGCCTATTGAGCCTATTAGACCTCATGAGGACTACTTTTTCAAAGCATATCAAAAGTTTAAGGAAAAGTGCATAGCAGAATTATCCCTTAGAAACATGCCTCCACCCATGATTGAGCCACCTATCCTTGAAAAACCAATGACTAAACCAAAATCCATTCCAAATATCCAAGAACAACCTATGATAAATCATCCTACCATTTCTTATAAGAGACCATGAAACAATAAAAACAATCTCATTGTGCCTCTTAAAGTAAAAAAAGCTTACAAACCCAAAGAGAAAGTGGTTGAAAAACCTTCTATGGTTCCTTCCATTACTCCCCTAAGGGAAGAAAAGAAGCCTATGGTTGACAAACCCACTCCAACACAAATGCAAACTAACAACAGATTAAAACAAAATCAAAATGCTAGAGAGCATAGGCATAGTGTCGTGCTATTGCTCGTATGTTACAAACTAAAAAAGAAAATAGAAACACAAAAAATCAAATCCAAACTTGTCTCTAGTAGTGCAGGATATCTCTTCACCCTCGATGCAACATAAACATAAACAAGCTTCTATGGAAATTATCATTCAACCTCCTATTGTGATTAATTTAGATTATGACATTGATATTGTAAAGATTGATGAACAAGTGCATAATGAGTTGAATTCATTGTTCTCCTCTTCCATGAGCTTAAATGACAATTCTACTAATAAGAGTGTTGAACTTGGTGCTTCCTCTAGTTCAGAACTTTCAATTGTCCCTTTGGCTAGTTGTCCTTCTGTATTTACTAATCAAGATTGGGATGTGGACGACTAGCTAATAGGTTGACTCACATGTGCCTTACTAGTATTTTGCTTTGTTTTCCTTTTTATGTTTATGTGATTGCATGTGTGTAATGTGATCCCCCGTGTTGTTTTGTTTGATGTATCTCTCTTTCTTTCTATGCATTCCTCTATTTGTATCTACATTTTTCCATATGTCATAAACATTTTACCTTTGTCATTTTTCTTGTGTTTTCCTTTTGGGGATGATGCAAGGGGTTGAGACATTTAGGTCCCTTCCATGTTGACTCAAAAGGTTTTTTCTTCTTTTTCACTCTCTATGTATCATTCTTAACATTCTATGAGTATTTGGGGAATGATAACATTTATGAGCTCTATAACAACATTGTAGCAAAGATATACTAACTCTGAATCCATAGATCCCTTATGTATTTTTGGGGGAAATCCCTATTTCCTTTTCATGACATATCTCTATTTCATAAACATATGACTTGGAATAGGGCTTTCCAAAGAAGCTATCATGTCTTAGGATTGATCATTGGCTACTTTAAAGAAATTTCTCACAAAAATGATGTTAGCAACTACTTTAAAGTGGGGTTATACATCGATACTATCTTTTGAAATTTTGCATGTTTTATGGTGTGATTTTATTTTTCCTTGCGATACATCCTTTTCTTGGTGGTGTCATTGGGTTTGATGTCCTCCAAGAATGTGATATTTCTTAGTGTATGACTTTCCTCTTAGTGGTGATGTGACACACTGAATTCCCTAAGTTGTGAAACGTTTACTCTTGACTTGTCCTCTCTTGGAGACATTAGGCACAATGATCCCTAAGAAGAAGACCTTACACAAATGAAGCAAGATCCCCTTCGACAAAAACATATATATAATGTTCATAAGTGTTTAGCATAATGTAGCTTGTTAACCTTGTGAAGCTCAAACCCTAATAAATGCCACCAAGCATAACACACCTTGCTTGCCTATGGAGCCTTCCCCATGTTCATAGGTGTTTGGTATAATGCAACTTGTTAAGCCCTATGGAGTCTAAAACCCTAAATTCAAGGCCACCTAGCATAACACACCTTTATTGCCTATGGAGCCTTACCTAGCATTGTGGTGCCTTATTGAACTTGTTAGGAGGATAAATTTGATATGGTATGGGAGCCTAATATGATTCTATCATTTGCCAGTGCCCTTTATTGGAAGACTCACCTAGTGGACAACCTAAAGTTCTACTACCTTAGACTAAACGCAAACTAATAGCTTACATGTGTTCCACATAATGTTGGATATTCTAGGCTTCACTCTTCTTGGTCTTTGATGTTGTATGATTGTGTATCTTTGTCATTGTTGCATACATAAGTGTCTTGAATGTCTACTTTAGTGTGAGTTTAACATGGGGTCATAGTCTCACTAAAGTGGTGGAAAAATTTAGTAACAAAAAAAGTATCCCTTTTTCACTTAGTATGGGAATAATTAATATTAAAATGAGCCTAATGTTGCCTTAATTTAGTGTTGTGATATATTTTTCATATTCACATTAAGTTTAGGGCCCCTTTTAAACTAAATCGACTTAATTGTGCCTTATTTAGGGTGTTGTAAGGCATGTATCTTTACACTTTCACACTAATCTTGGGATTTATTAATTAATTGAGGTTAATTTTCCTTAATTGGACCTTTTAATTCAAATCCAAGTCTAATTAAATGCAAATTCTAAGTGATAAAACTCGACATTCATAAATTTCATTACAACACTTAATTTTAGGTGTATGTCCTAGGTAGGTGACCTAGGACCCATTTTCCAAATGGTGAATGGGTCCTCATTAGGTCCTAGGACCCTATTTTTACATACACTGGTACATTTTGACCTATTTTTCGATGAGCGTCCATCGGAATTTCAACGGCCTAGATGTCGGGCCAAAATTTCAACGTTTCAAATGCCTAGGACCCACTTGCCACATGGCGAATGGATCCTCACTTAGACCTAGGACCCCTCTTTTGGATATGTTTCTTGTAATATTTTAATGATTTGAAATCCATAATTCAATGTTCTTGTGATATTTGAATTTTAGAAATTAATGTTAAGATATGTATAAATACAAGGCTATTTCACATAGTTTTATCTAAACTTTAAAGTGTTCAAGTCCTAATAGCAAAATTATTATAAAGAGATTAATTCGAGAGCATTTCTAAGGTAAGGGTAGATTTGTAGAGGATTATTGTACCAATCAAGATTCCATTTTTTATGTCAAAGATGTCTTGAATCATGCATGTGGTTTGAGCTAATGTGTTGATGTAGTGTTCAAGATCAATCAAGCATTTTAAAGGCATTGTTTCTAATCAAATTTCAAGATCAATATCTACATTCATTGAGGCCACTTCATGCTAGATTACAGATTTGTTTTCCAAGGTTTCAAACAAGGTATCATTGTTTCATGTTTCATGTTTCATTTTTCATGTTTCATGTTTCATTGTTTCATCATAAGGTTTTATTACCAAAAAAGGATTTGACCAAAGCAAACCCCTATTCCCTAACAAAACAACATTTTTATTCCCTAACAAAACAACATTTTTCTCTTATTTGATGTGTGATTGCAGGTTTTAGGTTGAAAATCAATTATAGAGTAAAATTGGAGAAAGTTACAGAGTTCTCAAAGTTGCAAAGAAAGTTTTCAAATCACAGAAACTGAGCTACAGGTTTCTTTTCCAAGTTTTTTATAGTGACCAACTCAAATTTGGGTGTGTAGACTATGAGGAACAGAATCCAAAAACCGATTTTCCAAAGCCCTAACCAAGACCCATTCACCAAGGGCGAATAAGTCCTTAGTGAGGTTTGAAAAAACACTTTTGGTGAAAGGTACACAACATTTGACCATTTCAAATCTCCCTTTTCATTACTATTTTAGTTAGATTTAATTATAGCTCCTCATTTACATATTATAGCACACATTTTGAATGAAATTAGAGTAAAATGGGTGAATCACATAGTTCCATTTTGGGTCACCTATTTCCCTCCTTTTCACATTCAATCATGGTGCAAGTCTGTATCAAGTCCAAGTTCTTCAAGAAAGTTAATAATCTTAATTGAACTTTATAAGAGAAGTACTAATGTTAACAAAGCTATTAATTTTACTTAGTCAATTTAATGTTGAACCATATGTGTATGAAGAAGAATTCAACTAGAAAATATAGATTGATGTTATGAATGAAGAAATGGATCCAATTATCAAAAATACTATATAGAAGTTAAGTTCATCTTTCGAAAGGTAAAAATATGGTTGATGTCAAATATATTTATAAGGTAAAATATCATGTTGATAGTTCCATGAAATTACACAATATTAGATTAGTTTTCAAGAGATTTGCACAAACACCTAGTGAAGATTATTTAGAAACCTTCACTTCGGCTACACAATTTGATACCATAAATATTATCTTGTTAATTATTGCACAATGCAAGTGGATTGTATGTCAAATAGTATGGAATTGACATTTTTTTATGGTTAAATAGGTGAAGGTCTATGTGGAGCAACCAACAGCCTACGAAACTCTAAGTAGTTTAAAAGTTGAAAAAAACCTTTGAGTTGAAGTAGGCCCCTCATGCTTGGTATGCAAGGATTGGTAGATGTTTATAAAATTAGGGATTCAACAAAAGTTATTCAAATCCAACCATGTATGCCAAACATGTTGATAAGGAAATTATTATTGTTCATCTTTATGTTGATAATCTTATTCATATAAGTAATAGTAAAACTTTAATAGAAAAACTTAGGAAAAAATGAAATATAAAATTGAAATCCCATATCTAGGACCAATGCATTTCTTTATTGATGTGGAAGTGCAATAGCAATCAAAAGATATGTTCATTTCTCAAATGCAATGTGTAGTAGATTTATTAGAGGACTTAGAATAAAGACATGAAAAATAGTTTCAACTCATTTAGCACTTGATGAGAAATTGGCTACAAAATATGCAAGTTCCAAGGTAAATGTCATTTTATATAAAAACTTGGTTGGGAGCCTCATGTATCTCACAACAACTAGATCCAATATTATGTATGCAATGACTTTAATCTTCTAGTTCATTCCAGATCCACATGAGTCTCATTGACATGCTACAAAAAATAGTATAGGTGCTACACAAATTTTGGCATAAATTAATTTTACTAAAAAATGTCAAGTGGGGGGTTTTATCACTTACATCTAGAATTGTATCTTGGAGTAGTAAGAACAAAGAAAATATTGGCTATATCTCATTGGCTTAATTATTATAGATTGCTGCCACTTCAACGAGTTGCCACACCATATTGATTAGAAAGATCTTTCAAGATCTACACTTGTTCCAAGAGCATCCAACTACTATTTACTATGACAACAATAGCACCATTGCAATGAGAAAAAACCCTATATTTATACTAGATTGAAACACATAAAAATCCAATATTGTTTTATTTAATATTTAAGTCAAAATAGACAAATAGAATTGAAGTTTTGTCAATATCTTCACCAAAACTTTTCTCAATAATATTTTACGAACCAGTCAAACAATCACACTACTGATTATCAAGGAAGAGAAATTAAAACGTTATTATTCAAGAGCAGTGACTGCCGGCTTCTTTTTTTTGTTAGTTTGTTTTTTATTTAACTAATTTATTTTCAAGAGTTCATTTAATTTCTGTTCGACTGCAGCAGATAATATAAGTCATGTAAAAGCTCCTTTTGAAGATAAAAAACTCTTTTAAACATTGCTGCTACTGCAGGGAGATAAAGAGGGCTATTTATTTGGTTGAAGTCTGTCAATAAATAATGTTATTGATATATATTTTTGTGTGCAACTGTGATTTTCAAATTTCTGATTTATATTTCAGTAAAGGGTATATATATAAATAGATAAATAGATAAATACAATGAAGTGTGCAATTATATCTCAACCGACCATGAAATAATAGTGTTTGATCATGAAATAATAGTGTTCGATCAGTAATGAAAAAAGATCATAAAATTACTTATTAAATTATTTTAATAACATCAACCATTGAAAAACACAGATAGTGATATATTAAAATGATTGAACCATTGAAAAACACAGATAATGATAGCATGTTCAAACTTCAATTTATCTGCCATGTCTCAATGAGGCGGCATTCAAGACATGTCCTCAGAGCTATAGACTCAGTCCTAATGAACAAATAAATATTTAACTGATAGCTTATGGTCTGTTATAAATCAAATATCTGTATCAGATCCTTGTCCAGCATACAAAATCAAGTCTTAATAGAGCAATTCTCACTAGCAATATGGGCTACTTTTTCATTCTGGCTATTCTCAGATGATCCCTAACGGATCTGGGTATGTTTGGTATCTTCCTTATCCGATAATGAGGAGGCTGGTTAACATTCTCCACTCCATCTTCATCTGCACAAATATCATCTTAGTCCGATAAATTGATTCATTTGCTAGTTGGGTCTCTATATAATGACCTAAAAAAGAGGATTTAGAATCATAGCCGTTTAGAGAGTAGGAGATCTCATAACTCTGATACAGTAAAAGCACAAACCCAAGCAGAGAAACACATCTATTAGTGGGTACAGTAGCCAAACCAAAACAAATAACAAACATTTTATAAAGAGAAGGATGATATACCTTCGTTATGATTCGTAACCTGACAATTTTGGCTGCAAAATGAAATATTCATCAATTAATGCACCAACTAAGCATTGATTTTGGAATAAAACCCTAATTCTGCAAAGTATCACCGTTTACTTTTGTATAAGATCAGAGAAGCAGAACACAAAAATGTACACACAGATTATTTGAATTAGCTAATACTTTAACCTGCTACCGATCAGTCTTTCAGATGGGTTAGCCAAATCTGATATCCCTTCAACTGGAGGCCCTTGCATTTGGTTGGAATGCCCTTCGCCTTCTGAATGCACTTTCGCTGAATTCAGAGAAGCTGTTGATGGGAGAGGAGACTCTGGGTTTGCCAAATCTGATATCTCTTCAATTGGAGGCCCTTGCATTTGGTTGGAATGCCCTTCGCCTTCTGAATGCACTTTCGCTGAATTCAGAGAAGCTGTTGATGGGAGAGGAGACTCTGGGTTTGCCAAATCTGATATCTCTTCAATTGGAGGCCCTTCCATTTGGTTGGAATGCCCTTCGCCTTCTGAATGCACTTTCACTGCATTCAGAGAAGCTGTTGATTGGAGAGGAGATTCCTCTTTCTGTGACCAGTTATGAAGTCCCGGAGCCCTACAAGGCTTTGCCTTTTTTCTCATGACTAGGTTTTGCGCATATACCTCTTCCTGTGACTGCGATGTGTTTCTATTGGGTTTACTTCAATATGAAAGAACAACCGTAGTGCCTGTTAATACTTTCCATTGATTTATTAAAAAAAAAAAACAGATTTGAAGGAGATCGGCTGATGGTGAGAACAGAACTGGAGGAAATATTATTGGCCCAACAAATTATAAGAAATTTTGAATCCCTGCCGAAGCGTTGGGCAAATTTATCCTTGAGAGCCACATTCTTATCTGGCACCTTTGAAAACGTAGTGCAGGTGATGAATACTAGGTGACGATTATTATATTAAAATCTGGTTTATATTTAATTTGTGATTGCACCTTTGGTGTGCAATGGGTTATGCGGAATAATTTTATGGATGTATTTTATTTGTTGTAGACATATTTGGTTGAATTACAAAACACTTGAGATAATCTAAAAAGGCCAGAAATTAAATAAATTAAATGCAAGTAATTATTTGTTTTATTTGATTATTTGTAGACATATTGGTTGAAATAGAAAAATATGTATGTAACATTTAAAACTACACATTAAAAAGCTTAAATGGAAATACTATAGAAATAAAGAGGAACTTAAATCTATGAGATTAAAAAATGTAGAATAAGGATATATATATAATGATGAAAATAAAGTGTTTTTTTATAGAATGTTTAATTTGCATTACAAGTACGTCTGCAATTGAGTACAATGGAATAGTGATATTGTTAACACAGTCACATTGAACTCCAATGTATCTATCTGCAATAAACAAAAGATATATTGAGTATTAAAAAAACAACTAATAGTAAGAAGAGAGATATAATTTACAAAAGACAGATATCAAACATTTTTATTTCCTTATATTAATTGATTAAGTAAATTACATTTACTACATACTATATGGTGGGAACATCAACTATGTCTATTACAATTATCTTTATTATTTTTGGATAAAGATGTAAATTTCCATGTACATCATTCTCTTAAAGTAATAAATACATTATAATTTTATATATGAATGTTTATGTTAATGAGGTTTAGTATATCAAAAATTATCAAATATAATGGGATAAATTATGAATACCTTCAATGAATTTAAATTTGTCTGTAAATTGTAAAGTGAAATGGTGAAAAAATACTTTCTGTACTATTTGTATAAGAATCTGAAAATGAAAAACTCAAAATATTGATTTAAAACAGATAGTAAATTTGGAATGGCGAAGGTTTGCAAAAAAAAGGGTATGGGACCCACCATAGAGGGATTTATTTGCAGGAAAGCACAAAATGGCTTTTAGCAACAGAGCTTTAGATTCATCGTAGGTAGACGTGCATGCAAATAGGAAGAGAGAGGCTGGGCGAGAGTATATCGTAACCAAAGTATTAGTATTAGTATGTCATATATACCAAGTTCTTTTAATTCAAAATCTAGTTGGGTGCATCCCGCATATAGCAATCATAACAAAAATGCAAAAAGCATACTAAACAAATAAAAACACAATAAAAAAAAAGTAAAAAACGCACACAAAACTTCATTCTGGCCCAAAAAAGTCCAGACAGATCTGGATTAAGTAACTATGCTGGAAGCTGATAACGAACAGAAAACCTGCAGTATAAATTGAAATACTTGAAATACATCTTCGCAATCATCTATTTTGGCTTTAAAATTGAAAAAAAAAAGGGTTTCTGAAATTTCAGTAAATACATGCCAAATAAGAAAAATAATTTAAAATAGAACCGTATTGCAATTCAAAATTAGCATTTTTTATTTTGGGTAGCGCATAAAATGACAAAATATTTTTTTGAGAACTTCAAACGTACGTTTTTATTTGAGGCTTAAAAACCTTTTATAGCTCCTGCGGGATCAAGGCCTTAGTATGGCGTACTTGATATCCCTTTTGCCACCTATTGGGTCAATTTATTGTAACTTCTAATTATCTCTACTTAATTGACTGTAACTCACTACAAATCTTTTGACCGCACAATTTATGAGTAAATTATATAATTATCGTTATGCTACTAAATGCATTAGAACATAACTAACATACACCTCCACAACTTATTTGTTCTCATCCATGCCTGCCACTTTAGGGAAGAAGACCCAGTAGTTGTGCACCCTAACTTCGCGCTTCTAATTATCCTACTTGGAAATTTCAAATCACTCCCAATTTTTTACAGCAACTTACTTGGCAAGTCCTCTGCTTATAACTAAGGTTTCAGGGCCACATCAGCATGCTTTTTGTCAAGGTGTCCAAAAAAGCCCAAAAAAAAAGTGAGACCAATACTTGTGCATTCACAGCATGTTTTATTAAGCGTTGATGTGGAATCAAATAATTGGTTGCTTTTTAGATCAAAGGAATACATTTTGTTTAATTATTGGTAGTCATCATCAACACTAACAACTTTAAAGTCGTAACTATTGGTCCAATATTGATAAAAATATTGAGCATTATATAAACAACTACTATCACAACTATTGAAACATGCTCAGGTACTGGGTCCTCTCCCCTATTGTCTAGCTAATTATTTATGCATAACTGAATTATGTCTCTACAGCTGATTTATTCCAGCACAACTATATAGGGCTAAAATTCATGGCTTCTTCCACATCAGGTGACGTATCAGAGAGATTAATATGTTGTGGAGTGGAGGAGTGGGTGTGCATAATCACTCAGCTCAGTCCGAGTGCTTTGGCGTTTAACATGGTGAGAAAAAAGTGGGAATTGATAGGGAAAGACCTTGCTTTTCCGCAAGGCCGCACTTCCCATCTCGACGCCTTTCCTCATCACCCCATATTCCACACTGCCAATCTTGAGCATTGAAGATCAACCCACCCAGATTAGAGAGCAATGTAAAAGATAACAACATATTGTTATCCATGAACTGTATATGTTTTCAATACAATTTAAAAATTGTACATTCTGTCTACATCGTCCTTGTACATTTTATGCGGTGAAGTTTACTTTATGTGATTTATATGCAGTGTCAGTAACAAACACTCCTTGTATGTAATCCAGCTATATTTAATAAAAAAACACTCTTAATTTTAATAGTTGTTTATAGTTAGTTTTAATGTAGAAATTCTTGAATTTCTGTATTGACTATATCACATGCTACATAATATCTATTAATGATAGTGTAAATCTATACTATGTAATTACTATTCTAAGGGAAAAACATTAACAGTTTAAAACAGTTTTAACTTTCTATTTTGAAGTTTAGAGTAAAATAAGGCTGACGGTTTCGGTGTAAATTTCATTCCAAAAAATGGGGGCTCCCCTCGCACTTTGAGCGCAGATGATGAGAAAATTACACAGGCCAGACATAATCTTAAAGGGTAATTTTTCCCCACAACTAACAGATTTCTGAAGGGTTTTTTCCACAACTACCAGATTCTTGAAATAATTTAGAATGAAAAGAATAACTACAGCACTAAGGTCAAACTGATCTCAAAAGGCCAGTTATTTTCAATGCTGAGAGGTTTTGAAACAGTTTTGAAAATAATTCCAAGAGGCAAATTCTTTTGACAACTAACGGATTTGTTTTATTGTTCACAGTAAAGAAATTGGGGTAAAGGGTAAAAATTCTCAATGCAAGTGAATTATAGGGCAAATAGTAAATAATTAAAATTATATTGCTTGACATTAGGGCAAAGGGCAATATTCACACTGCTTGTGAGGTTACCTAAATTATTTTAAAACAAAAACGAAGTAGAATCGCACTTGTACAACTGTTGCTGTAATCCATTCATAGCATCTATATTGATGAAATTAAGTGGAGATAGAATACAGTTTCAATATGAATACAACAAAAACATGAAAGCTGTGTGCAGTGTCAGGAAAGTACCTGCAGCAAGAATACAGTTTCAATATTGCTGAAGAAAGATAACAAGCTCCAAGAAATCGCAGGTAAATGGGAATGAGATTAACAAAGGGCTCGTAAGATATTTAAAGCTTTCAAAAGTCGGTGAAAGGTAATCTGGATAAACATAAGGTGATATTTACAGGAGCACGTACAAAGGTGGCAAGGAGCATTTATTTCCATCGAATGCAGTCAAGCCATCCTAATAGGCAGTCAAATCTTTTTAAAAAAAAAGCTGGTGGCCAAAAATATCTATTGGCCATATATGAACTTACTTTATTGAGTGGAGAAGATCTGACATCGTACTTTCCTGGGCAATAAGTAATAATTTAATTTTTCAAAAATATTAATTTGTATTTTGGATTATTATTTATATATTATTTAAAATATAAAAATTTATTTATATACAAATGTAGTTTATATTTAAATTATTATTAATAATTTTTAAAAATGTATTCCTTATTTTTTAGATTTTTAAGTATTATGTGAAATTAAATTTACACGTGCAAACCTTTATGTATGGACAATGCTGACACTTATTAAATATTGTTTGATTTTTATAGTTTTATAGGATTTTGTAATATATATTTGATCATTTGTACATGTATTTGACATGTTCAATATATATTTTTTTATCCTATAAACTGATATTAAGTAAAATGTTTTTCCAAAAATCTTTTGCAATAAAATGAAATAATTTATATTCAAGTACTAATTTAGAAGTGTCTATCACAAGTGGATTATTATCAAAAAAAAAAAAAAAATCAAATGGATTTAATGAAAATGATATGGAAAAATTTGCAAGATCCATTCCAAATAATTACAAGAATAGGTCATACAATGGAGGAAAATGTCAAAAAAAATTCATGCCTCTTATGATAAAATAATTGCATTTTACAATTTTTAAGGAAATTATACCATGGAAAAAATATAAGGAAGGAAATGCCCCTCATATTATCAAACTTTTTCAAATCTGCTTGAACCATATTTAGTATCATACTATTATTTTGAGTATCTAGCCAACTATTCCTTCACTATATATATATATTTTTTAATGAATACAATGCCTTACATGTTCTAACAATATTCCCTTGTTAAAAATGTATTCCTCATTTTTAGATTTTTAAGTATTATGTGAAAATAAATTTACACGTGCAAACATTTATGTAATTGTGGATTTAATCCCTTCTTTTTTAAAATTCAAAATTTAAATATACCTATTTTTTATTATTTTACTAGTTATTATAGTTGATTTAATGCATATTCTATAAATTTATAATATTAGTTGTTGTATTTAAATAAATTCTCTTATTTATTTGAAAAGGGTGTCTATGAGTCACCAAAAAGAACATATTAGGGTTTGCTTGATAAAGTATTTATGAAACCACCATAACATAAGTATTAGAATATTTATTATAGCACATCATTTTGGCTCGTATACCTTTGAAGAATATGAATCTACTAATTTATATATTCTCACAAGTATCAAATCATTCTCACTAGTTACAAGATCACTTCTTTTCTATAGGTTAATTGAATTTCTAAATCAACAACAAAAGACAAAAATTCTAAATATTTTAAAATAGATTTTTGACATAAACAAAAAATATCTTCATTAAGATCAAACTAAACACTCCTATTATTATTTTATTATATTCTCATATTTATATGCTACATTTAAATTCTACATAAACTTATAATTATAATTAACTAAATTAGTATTATTTAATCAATATAAAAATAATATTTAATATATTATTTATATAAAAAATATATATTACAACATATAAAAAATTATAAAAATTTATTTAATTGACTAAATAATTTAATATCAATCATTTAAACTGTTGGAATAGTTTTGTAATTTATTAAACTAAAAAGTAGATTTAGAGAACTAAAAAAATATGTAATTGTAGTAGACTTAAAAAAGGGGAGAAATCAAAAGGATGGTGGATTGCACTGTTGTAGGATTAACTATGATATTTTTATTAGACTTAAAAGAGGAGAGGAATCTAAAGGATGGTGGATGGCTATTTTTAGTAGACTTAAAAGAGGGCAAGAATCTAAAGGATGGTGGATGGTGCAGGAGTGTTGTATAAAATAAAATGTGTTAATAAAGTGTAATATAAAATGTGTTCAATTATTGGAAAATACATTTGTATTTTGGGAAAGGTATAAGAATCTTAAAATCATCAACAAGATCTTTTATAATCAAGTGAAATAGTTTTTTTTCATACGTTATTAGAAGAAATCAAGATTAAAGATGAGGTATCAAATGAAGTTTTATAATTTTATTAGATTTATTATGCATTATTTGAAATTGAATTTACATGTGCAAACTCTTATGTAGTTGTGGATTTAATCCTATTTTTCTTAAAACTTAAAATTTAAATATACTTATTGTTGATAATTTCACTACTTATTGTGAGTTGAATTAATGTATATTTTATTAATATTTATTATTTATTTTTTGCATTTAAATGCATTCCCTTGTTCATTTGAAAAGGGTATCTACTAGTCACCAAAAACATGATAGGGTTTGATTGATGAACATTTATGAGAGAAGAATCACGTGATTGTTAGAGTACTTATTTTAGCACATCATCTTAGTTTCACTAGGAGTCTAACTTAGAAGAATATGAATATTTTGATTGATATATTCTCTAAATATGTTTGTAAACAACAATGTTATGTGAAGCATCAAATCATTATCACAACTTAAAGTACAAGATTATTGATATTAATCTACTATATGTTAGTTGAATTTTTTAGCAAAAGATAAAAAGATGCAAGTAGTGGCATTCTTGTTTTATAATTCTATTATATTTAGAAATAATTATAATTATGAAAATTGTAATGGGTAAGAATAGAAGCAAGCTAGTTCAAAAAAATATGTTGAAGATGTAAACTTAGGCACGAAGTCAGCACCTATGTAGGTCTACATAGGTAAGAAATTGAAGTCAATAGAAAAGTAGAAATGTAAATGTTGATACCTCTAATGAGAAAATTTAAGAAATATTTGGAATGTACATACATTGAACTCAAATATTATAGAGATGATTTATTTTAGCACACTATTTTCCTCCACCGAAATGCAAAGTACTTTAGAGAAAACTAGACATATTAACCTAACCCTTGCTTCACAAATGCAGAAGGAATTAATGAAGCTAAAGGAGGGAGGTATTATCAAACCTATAAGTCATTATGAATGAATTTCAATTCTCATTCCAATAAGAAATAAAATAGAGATAATTTTATGTAGATCATATTAGAAATATATTAGATTTACATGTATTTAAGAAATATAAAAAAAAATGTATTAAAAAAAAATAATAATAGATTATATTTTACACTTTTGAAATATTATATTCATCATTTTTTGAAATTGTCTATTTTTTCTTTCATAATCTTCAAGTGCAAAGCTTCAATTGTTTTGAAAAGAGGAAAAACAGGTTTTGAATGGACCCGAAACCATTTACAACAGGTTTTGAAAGGACCCAAAACCTTCAAGTTTTAAGGGGACCCAAAACCCACACCAAGGAGATCAAGCTGCCCGAAAGATAGGACAAAAACAACCAACAACTCACCATAGGGAAATAGCAAGCCAACACCCAACCAAAAGCCAGCAGGCAGCCCAAACAAGAACCAAGCTTTTACATGAATCTTACACTCATTGGTTTTGACGGGACCAACAACCCACCTCTAGATTTTGAAGGGATCCACAACCTTGTACATCCAGGTTTTAACAAGGACCTTGAACCCAATAATATAACTTGCATGGCATAGATCTGGACCAAAGCTCCAACAACAGAAGTTTTAGAGCCCAGTAAACCACCCTTTCCGCCTCTATAGGAAAGGCAACCATAAGTGCGTAAGGCAACAATAGTGGCCTTCAAAAGCCATTTGATCTCTCCACATCAATAAAAGAGAAACCCAAGCTCAACCATATCATGGTGACTGTAGCACCCCTTACCCTTGAGAGAGAGCACCATAAAGATTGGCTCTCTTTTCAAGATCTCCACCTCAATAGAAGATAAAGAAAAGAAGACAGCATGTAGGCAATATCAGCTCTCATGCAACCACAAAATAGGGCATCATCAGCCCCCCAGCAGTTCTTTCAAGCGTAATCGAATGCATCCCGCTCCACCTCTATAGGAGAAAGGTCATTACCAGCCACATCCATCTCCCCCTCAATAGAAGATAGGACCACCTCCATAGGAAAGGCCAGAGTAACCCAAAGATACACAATAGGATTCAGGCTTTTATTAAACAGAAAATCAATCTCATAATGCATATGCCTAACAACCACCAAAAGCAGAAACTCAATCATAGGCCTAATGACCAACGAGCACAGAAACTCAATCTCAAAGTGCTCAATAACAAACAAACCCCAGGAGGAACAGGGGTTCCCACACAGCAAAGCAGTAAAGAGAAGGCCCAGCAAGAGAGCACGTCAAGTAACCCTAACACACTAGTCGGAGCCAAAGAGGGGCCAAAACTCCTCACACACCACCATTGGAAAACACCATCGAACCACAAAGAGGGTAAAAGAAAGAACCAGAACAAACCAAAAAAGAGGCATTGAACACACCACAGGCAAGAGCTAGGAACAACCATGAAGAAGTAGGAAGAAGAACAAACCGACAAGAAGAAACCCCAAGCTCTCCTACTATGTTGAGTAGGAGCAAAGATAGACCTAAACTTCAACCACGCTTCTTCAAAGAAATCACCACAACAAACCCATCGTAGAGACGTGGCCCTCAAAAGAAACAAGAGGGGCAACCAACACCCATCCCCAACCAAGCACCGCAGGCTGGAAGGAGAACCAAGATTCCGTTGAAGAACATCAATCGCTACTCTCAAAACACAGCCACAAAACAAACACCCACAGGCAGCAGAGTCAAGATAATCAGAAGGAAATGCCACCAAAGGAAGAAACGGACTCAAAACTTCCACTGCACCCCGCGAGGCACAAGCACCAACCACAGCAGGCCAACTCCAAGTTGTAGCACCAAGCGAAGCAAGCATGCCCTCCCTTGTAATCCGATGCCACCAAACCAAGAGGCCTGAAATAGTCCCTAAAACCTCCCCAGACGCAAGCGATAGAAAACCCCATGCCAAAAGAGGAGGAGAAACCAACGAAAAGCAGGATTCATCGGCATCATCTTCATAATCTTCAGAATCTGCACCTCCATCGTCAGCAGAGTTTGAAACCCCACCCTTGCTCCTATTCTTGCCCAGTGCCATAATTCCTCGAAGTGGTTTTTCAAAGCTTCAATTGTTACCTCATCTTTAATCTTGAATTCTTCTAATATGTATGAAAAAAGGGTCATTTTAATTTTTATTATTTAAAGAAAATATATATATTTCCCAAGAGAAACATTTGGTATAGTAATAGTATAGAAGAAAAGATTTTTGATAGAAAAACTGGCTTTATAAACATTTCATTGATTAGACTTAAGAGAGAAATAAGAGCACAAAAATATTAAAGAGAAAAATGGTGTTAATGTCATGAACAACCATAATAAGCTAATATTATTGAAGAAATTTAGTTGAAATTTTATTTGAATGGAACTTTAATAGCCATATCTTGGCTCAAAACAAAATTGCAAGGAAATTCATGAAGGGTATCACTAATTTTTAAACATATTAAGTATGGGAATGCTTAAAAAAAATTGTAATATGACTTTGAGACTAAGTGACAAGCAATGTAGCAAAGATTAAAAAGCATTTGTGTATATTAGGAGATTGTTTTTTGCATTTCAATATCAATAATTTCTAGGTGGAAGTTGATTGTAGGAATGTAAAATTCATTATTTATAATGTATCCATTACTTCCAATCTCAATTAATTAATTATCAATGATTTTTCATAGTAAATTACATTTTCTACATTCAATACAATTTAAATTTGTAAATTACTAGTTTTGTTGGTGAATATTTTCAATCCATAGAGTATATTTTAATAAAGAAAGATATTTGAAAGGCATAATTACATTAGAAATTTTTTTACATCTCTACACTTATTTTGAGTATTATACACCATTGTAAACTCTATATTATAGTGCATTTCTTTATTGTTATGTGAGAAGCAGTGCACCGAATATTTTTAGTTGGAAGCTGATTCTAGAGATGTAAAATAGAACCATAGGTTGTTTTCATTTTTTACAATGTATCCATTATTTGCAATGTCAATTAATTAATTATCAATGATTTTAATAAGTAAAATTAGGAAAATGATTTTTAAATAAAAAATTTATTTATAAATCACATTTTCTCAATTGAATACAATTGAAATTTGTAAAGTATTAGTTTTCTTAATAATAATAATTTTTGTCCAAAATTTAAGGTATTATAATCAATTTTTTATTCATTAAAATGGGAAAATGTTTTTTGTGTTCTAGGATCATATTTACTAGTTACAAAGTGGCTATGAAATTGTACATTATGTGCTATCTTTGCAAGATCAAATTAACAAGTATATGGTTTTGAGAAAGTGATTCAATTAGTATAGTTATGTCTTTTGGAAAATTGATTCCATTAGTTTAGTTATAATGGTGATCAGAAATGGGTTTTGCAAAAAGTGAAGATGTTGCAAGTAGTATCAACTTGGTAATTTAGGGATTTGAACAAAATATATACTTTGTGAAGGTATTTTAATTGAATTAGAAGTTACACATTGTTTGGAGGGAACATTAGAAATATGTCACCAAATGTATAAAACAATTTGTGTAGACATATATATATGTAAGAACAAATGTATGGCGTTAAATGTAGAAGTACAAAACCCACGCTTGTTTGTCTTCCTTATGGAAAACATAATAGTAAATATATACAATAGTTTGTGCATATATACATATATGTATGTAAAAAAGAAATGACTAATGTGAAATGGGAAACCAGAAGACCCATGCTCGTTTTCCACCCTACCATATTGGCATCATGGAGCCACATGGACTCTAGCCAAACCCACGAACAAGAGAAGTATGAAACATCCAGGAGAGATGCTATGGTGTTGCATCGTACATCGTACAGTAGGAATCCTGGGAAACTCTATTGTTTGCATATATAATATCTGATATTGTTGTCTTAACTTGGTTTTCACATCCATTTCCATGCTTAAACCTAGTTCTTGTAAACAGAATAGAAAGCTATGTTAGTGGACAACCAAGGGAAATAAAAAAGGAAGGATAAGGAGCAAGTATAGGGGTAAAATTAATAAATACAATGTGAGTTTGAAAATAGTGAATAATTTCTGCAATTAGTTAACCAAGGTTGTCTATTGAGAATGAGAAAGTATGAAAACATAATAGTGAATGTATAGAAGAATTTGTGCATATACATATATGTATGTAACAACTCAATGATGTGAAATGGGAAACCACAAAACTCGTGCTTGTTTTCCACCCTACCATATTGGCATCATGGAGCCACATGGGCTCTAGCCAAACCCCCGAGCAAGAGAAGTATGAAATGTCCATGAGAGATGGTGTGGAGTTTCATTATACATTGTACAACAGGAATCTTAGGAAAACTCTATTGTTTCCATATATAATATCTGATATTGTTGTGTTCTCTTTGGTGTGAGAACTTGAAACCAAAAGTGTAAATTGGTTTTGAAATCCCTTTGCATGCTTAAATGTAGTTCTTGCAAACACAAAACAAAGGTATGTTAGTGCACAATGAAGGGAAATAAAAAAAGAAGGATAAAAAGTGAGTATAGGGGTAAAATTAATATATACAATGTGAGCCTGAAAATAGTGAATAATTTATGCAATTAGATAAACAAAGTTGTCTATTGACAATGAGAAAGTATCATACTTACATACAGTGTTGATTTTGTCCAACAAGGATGAGCTGCATTGAACTCAGTTGTAGGAGCATGGAATAATTTTAAATAGAGAGTCTAGAATACAATTATTTTCTTGAATGCATATTTAAATTTCTGCAAGAATCTAAACAAAATAATATACATATAAAATAAAAGAGGCTAGCAGT
Organism: Sequoia sempervirens; assembly: GCA_007258455.2. Lineage (NCBI taxonomy): Eukaryota > Viridiplantae > Streptophyta > Pinopsida > Cupressales > Cupressaceae > Sequoia > Sequoia sempervirens. The sequence continues at coordinate 72,253 of VDFB02197299.1, forward strand.
TGTCTTCTATTAACATGTTTCATGATATTGTTGTGCCCTCATCTGTTTAACTATCAATAGTTCATTTCATGATGTTGTTTTCCACTCATCTATTTGAAGTTACCTCTAACAGAGTAGTCTATTGTTCTTCTAACAAGGATTGTTTTTTAATCTTTAAAATTTTGTAATCTTTAATGTGCTTAATTTATTTGGATGGAATATGTTATCATTAAGATGTATTGTTTTATATACAGATAAATATATACATATGTACATATGGATATATATACTTGATTATTTGTGTTTTTTGAAATGTCTAGACAAATGCAAAAGCCAACCCGCCTGAGTAAGAAAAGCAGGTAAGGTCAATGGAAAATCTGAAAGACTCTTACCATATATCACATGATAATAGAAAGTAGAGAAATTGTAAAACAACTATTAGGAAAACACTTAGGCATCACAAGTGATAGATGGTGGGAAATCCACATTCAACTGTTTGATAGAAGACAAGCAACCTAACTAAAGCAAACAATGATAAATGCGGTGCATAGTACAGAGTTTTTGTTTAGCTAGTTTATGTGTTGAAAACCGCTCTTGCAAGAATGAAATTTAATCAATATGGGAGAGAATGTAAGAGATAAACAATAAATTATTCATTTATGTAAACTACCCATGCAAAATGATTTACCGATTTTGCAGCTCAACAGTTTGAGCACCCTCCAAGGTGGTTTAAAATAGATTGAAATGCAACGAATTTAACAGTAGCCTATAATCAAAGCAACAACACAATGGTTCTTCCGACAATAGAACTTCATCAAGCTAAACTCTCCCACACACCAGCATTCAATATTGCATTTGCTTCGTCCACCGCCATTGTGCAACAAGAGGATGCATGTCGACGCAAAGAGAATATATTTCTAAAAGCAATACAGAGGAAGGTGAAAATAGTAAAATGGTGAATAGATGATTGTATACATCAACATTTTACATATAGATATACACATACATATACATATACATACAAATACATATACATATACATATACATATACATACACATATATATACATATACATACATGTACATATACATATAAATATACATATACATAAAAATATACATATATATATATACATATACATATACATATACCTACAAACATACTTTTCACCCTTCATTTATCGGTTGTAGTTATCTTTGTGTAGCATTGGTGTTACACTCATCACCATTTGACCATTCAACAAGAATAAGTAGAGAATCAAAAGTATGAACAATAAATAAATCATTTATGCAAAATACCCATGTGAAACATACATATATATGCATGTAAGCATATATATATATATAGATATATTTGTATACATGTATACACATACATATACATATATACATGTACACTTGTTTGAAGTATCTGTCGGGATTCTCGACAGCATAGCCAAATAAAGGGTTTGTCGGCACTGGGGGGCCGCCGTCCGGCGGGGAGGGAACTGTTCCTTTTTTTTGTGGCGACGTGGGCATTCGTAATTACATGGGTTGGTGGCAGTGGAGAGTTTTGTTGTCATTTTGGGGGAGGTGAATGGTAAGTGTTCGACATGGACCTTTGAAAATATGTGGGTTGGCGACAGTGGAGGTGATCTTCTCGAAAGGCGAAAGGTGAATGGTAAGTGCTTTCTCGGTTGATGGTTAATGCATTATGTGGTTGTTGTACGATGGAGGAAGACGAAGTAAGTGCAATATTGAATGCATATATGCATATACATACATATATAGATGTTGACATATATATATATACATATTACATATATACATGTATAGAGACGTGTATATATACGAAGTTAGTTTCATGAGTGTAAAGCCATGTTCTTTGTAGGATCTCTTTGTATATATTCAATTTATTTGTTAGAAGATCCCAACAAGATTTTTGTCAGCCCAACTACAAATAAGAGTGTGGAGAAATACCAGTTAAGCCTCTTTGATTAGTCAAAAAAGTATGGTTAGGGCTAGTAATTTTTGGTTGTTGAGTGTTATTCTAAAACCTCTTTTACAATTTCTCTATTTGTCTATAATATTTAGGGCTAGCTAATGTAGGGGAAATTTTGAATTAAGTGTATGGCATGCTACTTTTTGTGCATAGATTATTGCCATGAATTGGATTTAGGAGCTCTATTTAATGCCACTTTGGGGAAGTTCTAGTAAAATATTCTTTCTATCGTCAAAAAAATATGGTTGGGGTTAGTAATTTGTGGTGCCCTTCTTTTATGTTTATAGTTATGGTTGTGCATCTTTGGGTTTATATTTGGGCTTTGCTAATTACATGCTTTGGATGGTGTATGATGGAGGCAGACGAAGTAAATGCGATATTGAATGTAGCAGTCTGGGAAAATATTCCCTGATTAAGTTGCAATGTGCAAAGAGCAATTGTGGTGTTGGTTTCATAGTAGACGGTTGTCAATAGACAGCTTTGTTTATCTAATTGAAAAAATTATTAACTATTTTGAGGCTCACATTGTATATATTAATTTTACCTGTATACTCACTCTTTATCCATCCTTTTTTATTTGTCGTGATGTAGCTCAAGTTTTTAATGAAGCTTGTGGGGTAATACTGATTTTTACATGGGTGCTTTGCATAGATGTTTAATGTATTGTTAATGTCTTGTTGTTTTATGTTTCTATCTTTTGCATTATACCCATTTTTGACACTTGGAAGAGATTATTGGTCTTTGGTAGTGGAGAGACTGTAGTGAAATCTTCTTTCTTTCGTCAAAAAATTATGGATAGGGTTACTAATTTTTTGTTGTCGAGTGTCATTCTAATACCTCTTTTACAATTTCTCGATTTCTCTATTTCACCGGCTTGTGTTGTGGCAGAAGATGCCACAAACTTAATCTACTGGTTATTTTTGTGGCAATGTGGACCTTAGTAATTACATGGGTTGGTGCTGATGGAGAATGTTTTCCTCAATACGGGGAAGTGGAATGGCAAGTGTTTGTTGCCATGAGGACCAATGGGTCCTGTTGTTACACGATTCTAGTGGGGGAAGTAAATGCAATATTAAAATTCCTCCATGCTCATAAATTTATGCATATATACATATCCACACACATGTATGTATATATATAATATATATACATAGATACATGTATATATATACATACATACATACATGTATATATATATACATATTTACACATGTATATGCATATGTCATACGCAGGCAACACTACAATGGCTCTTTCGACAATACAACTTAACAAATACATTTTCTTCCCTTACAAAGAAAAATAACAACGACAAATTATATTTTTTTATAGAAAGCTTTGAATAGATTATGGGAAAAGAGTATCATGCAACATATACACATACACACACACACACATATATATACAGGTATATACATGTGTATAAATATGTATATATGCATAAATACATGTATTTATGTTTTACTAAGAGGCCTGTTACAATTTCCCTATTTCTCTATAATACTTAATATATTCTTGTTGTATGTTTCTATCTCTGAGGTTAAACATACGCAAATCCTGTTGATGGCTCAGGTGATAGAAATCCCGTCAAAAACTTCTAACAAATAACAAACACTCTACATATCTATATATTTGCAATTTCTCCATGCATACACTTCAGCACCATATTAAAATCAAAAGCATACGACGTCAATGAATGTGAAAATGTACATATGGGAACACATGAATATATTATGTTCATATTTGCAAAAGGGTAGTGTTAGATAAGATGTACGCATACCTTATGTGTGCAACTGGCTACAGTATGAACAAAAGAAAAGGAGGCATGCTTTCCACCCCACCATATTGGGTGATGCAATGACCTAGCCTGTCACGGAATTCCCAAATCAGAGCATACTTTGTCGATGAAAAATCTTAAACATTATGCATTGTTGAAAGCTCAAAGCATTAACCTGAGAATTTTCTTTAGTTGAAATCACTGGTATTCATTTTTAAAAAAATATGTATAGTTGTATGATTTATGACAAAGTATTACACACAGTTCTAAAATAAGAGATGTCACCATATTAAAATCAAAAAGATGGAGTCTGACTGAATGTGTAAATATATATATGGAAAGATAGGAAGAAATAACATGCATATTTATAAAACAGAAGTGCTAGATAGGAGTTATGCATACCTTGTAGTTGCAAGCAAATGTAGTCTAAACAGAAAGAAAGAAGGCATGCTCTCCACCTTATAGTATTGGGCCATGCAGCCTCATGGGCTGTCAACAAACACCCAAGGAAGAACATAGATTGCCCGCCCACAAAACCGAAACACAATCAAATATCAAAAAATAAGAATTTTGAACCATAATAGGTTGTGGAAATCTGGTATCACTAACCTGATAAGTTTCTTTAATTGCAATCAGTGCTATACATTTTTAAAAATATGTGTACTTATATCATTTATTAAAAACAATTTGACATGTACTTGTGAAATAAGGAATGCAATAAAGGATATATAGGCTTACCTTCTATATAAATAGAATGTAGTTGGAGCTTTTACACTATTGCAAACATGTGATGACAAGCCTATCTACTACTATGGAGAAATGTAGTGGGTGGAATAGAATATGTTGTGCATTTGTAGCAACTAATGTATGACAGTGAAAGGCAAAGCCACAAAATCGATGGTCATTCTCCTGACCCACCATATTGACACCATGAAGCCTCATGGGCTCTAGCCAAACCCCAAAGCCGAGAAACCATGTGATGAGCTTGATGCATAGAGGCTTCACGAAACATTCCATGTTGTTGAAACCCTTCTCCTTAATGACATCAATTGTTTCATGAAGCCTCTATGCATCAAGCTCATCCTTGCAGGAAGCGGATGTGATATCGAATATTGTAGTGTGAGAAAGTATACTCCAAAATATGCAAGAAAATATTTTGATTCAGTTGCATTGTCAGAATATGCATTGTGGCATAATGAATTTATGTGTTCCAGAATATGGAAGAAAATATATTGATTGAGTTGCATTGTCAGAATAGCCATTTTTCCATTGTAAATATCTTACAGATATTCCATTAAAAGCCACCAAAGAAATTTGTATATGCAAAACTATTTTCAAATGTATGTATGCATATGCATTCTATTTTCGATAGGGATATGAAGGGGCTAATAGTACAAAATGTGTATAACAACAAAGATTTACAAAGTGTATATTTGCATAACTTCATCAAAGTATACTTTCCCATATTGCAACATTGAATATTGTCCCTCGTGTGAAAAAAAACTTAGCACTCAGCTTCCACATATCAAGGCTACCAACTCGACCACCCCCAACCCATGTTTAGATATAGACAACCAAGAAAATTGTAATAGAACTCTATAAACATCAACAAATGCATCAATCCTTGCAACTTGCCAAATGAATTATTCAAACCCATCTCTCGAAGGCAACACCTATTTTTTCTATGTTATGGCAACAATTATATGATGCAATGGTCTATCCAAAATGCATATAGCACCACAAACTTAATTGGAAATTTAAGCTGCATTGTTTGGTATTCAATATTGTGGAAAAAATATTTATACAAAAAACCCATGTAAAACGACATACAAACTTCACAGCACACAATGGCTCTTTGGACAATGCAACTTGAGCAATACATTTGCTGGCCTTACAAAGGAAAAGAACAATGACAAATTATAGTCTGTTATAGGAATCTTTGAATAGATGACTGGAAAAGAGTATCATGCAACATATACACATACACACACACATACACACACACACACACATATATATATATGTACATACACATATACGTATATACGTATACATATAGACACACATATGCATATACATATGTATTGATTAAGTTGCATTGTGAAAATAGCGAGTGTGGTGTTGGTTTGGTAGGAGAGCATTGTTAAAATCATCGCATTTTGCTCCAGATCCAATAATATATCTTGCCATTTCATATTGCTACGATGCTGTCATGCCCACATATTTTCACTAGAAAACCTAACAATTTTTTTTTTTTTTTTAAACAAGCATTAGCTCATTGACCCTATAACATGATTACAAGTGTTACTTCCAATAACTTATCATTAAGTTTGTATCTCCTTATTTAATACTTTTAGTATTTTTATTAGTCTACAATCATAAAATATTTCAAATTTCATAATCAAATATTTTAACTTCATCCTCTTATGTGAATCCTCCTTTACCATACTTATTGTACTAGACTCCCCTTTTATTTTTATTTTTAATATATATATATATATATAACATAATTTAATATTTACTTTCCATCTTAAATTTAATCCCTTCATATGATTAATGATTATAAATAACAATTTTATTATTATCCAAAATATTAATGTCAATGTTGCTATTAATATTATTTTGGTACCGTTTCTTTTTCCTCTTCACACGTATTTAAATGCTACTCTGATTCACTCTAATCTTACATTCCAAATGATGTGTCCAAAAATAAACTTTGTGTAATTACCACTCTCTCTATTTGAATTTTATAGATTATTTCATTACACTTTATTTTGGTTGTAAAAAAATCTCAAAATTTCCTTCATATTACACATATTCACCTAAAATGTGATTTTACTCGTAACTTTATTTTACTTAACACCATTACTACTTAAATTAATGCAACTCTTATTTGACTTAATTTTTAATATAAAAGTATTATTTATACAACCATATTACTATTTAGCCACAACATTATCAGAGTTTTATTAAAACTAACCTCATATCAACATAATAGATAATATTATACTAATTTATTTCTTTTTAATATTGACTTTTCTTACAATATATTAATTTTCTTCTTCTTTTTTTTCTTTTACTTTATTAATATTACTTTCTTAATTCTTATGTAATGTTAACGTTAACTTAATTTCATGCTATTGCTGCTGACTCATGACACATTTATACGATCATTAATTTTGATATTTTGTTAACACTAACTCATACTATTATATGAAATAATTGAATCAACATTAAAAAAAATAAAATTAGCTGATAGGATATTTGTGTCAACTTTGCTTGGAATTTTCGTCAGCCTAAACCATTTTAGAACTACGCCAGCCAAAAGGAAAAGGTGGTGAATTGGAGTTATAACTTTGAAATTGAAATTTTTGTATCAAC